>RJWJ010003960.1:0-68365 GCA_004363605.1 Indri indri
TATATATTTTTAGCTATCCGATTAATTTCTTTCTATTTTTGGTAGAGATGGGGTCTCGCTCTTGCTCAGGCTGGTCTCGAACTCCTGAGCTCAGGACGATCCGCCCGCCTCGGCCTCCCAGAGTGCTAGGGTTACAGGCGTGAGCCACCGCGCCCGGCCATTGTTTGTTCCTGTTTGCTTTTAACCTGTTGCTGCTCCCTGTGAACTCAGAACTTCTTTCTCAGGTTGGGTCTATGATTTTTGGATCTCGTTTTTATCTTTTTCTGACATTATACTACATTAGCTAGAACGCATTCTTCAGTAGCTTGTGTAGGAAGTAACCTTTTTCAGTCCTTGATTTCAGAAATGTCTTTATTCTGTATTCACACTTACCATTTTAGGTTGCTGTTTGTGAAATCCTAGTTTGAAATTTATTATCCCTCAGAATTTAGAAGGCACTTTTTTTTTTTTTTTCCCTTTGAGACAGTGTCACTCTGTTGCCCGGGCTAGAGTGCCGTGGCGTCAGCCTAGCTCACAGCAACCTCAAACTCCTGGGCTTAAGTGATCCTCCTGCCTCAGCCTCCCGAGTAGCTGGGACTACAGGCATGTGCCACCATGCCCGGCTAATTTTTTTTACATATATATTTTTAGTTGTCATCTAATTTCTTTCTATTTTTTTAGTAGAGACGGGGTCTCACTCTTGCTCAGGCTGGTGGCATTTTTCCATTATTTCAAAAAATCTGGTTTTGCTTTTAACAAGTCTATTACAGTACTGCTTTTTGGGTAACCCATTTGGTTGTTTGTTTGCCTTTCTGGAAGCTTTTGTAGAATTTTCTCTCTGGGTCTTTTGTTCTTACAATTCCAGTGATGTTCCTTGCTATGGATCTTCCTTATTTTTATTTTATACCTCTTTGTAACTTTTAATTTTATATCATATGCCTAAATTTGTTACTCAAAAATATAAATTGTATAACATATACAGTGGTAATTTATTTAAAGTTTTGGTGTCATTGATGTAGCTCAATGTAGTTTAGGGAGACAAACATGATTGATTATTAACAGCTATAAAACCTCATCATCACCATTTGCTTACATTTCTGAGTCTTCCTGCAAGTCAGTCTTTATAGCTATAAAACTACATTTCTGATATCAACTATAAAAGAATGAAAAATAAGGCTCTCATTTAAGATTTTTAAGTTTTATGTCCTGAAAGCTGATATTAAACTCTTATTCCATATTAGCTTCTAGGTTCTGTTGGAAACACAGAGATCAGTAAGACAGCTGCTCCATGCTATTTCTTAAAACCTTGTGTGGAAGCAGGATAATCCCATAAATTCAGCAGATACAATAAAAGTAAATGCAAAATGGTGTTGGGAGTTTGTTGGGGAAGCTCTTGATAGTGTCTAGATGGTGGGATTGATTGCTTGCAGGTAGTTGGAGTCTTCAACAGATACAGGTCATACGGCATTTTCCTCTTTGCTGTTTTGTTGACCAGGATTTTAAGTAGGACTTAACATCAGTCTTGCGGCAGGGGAGTGGCAGTCTTCCAGAGTAATTTCCTGTCCGGTACTGTATTTGTTTTTCTGACTTTGGACCTGATTCTCAAACTCAGGCTGAAATACTGTTCTCCCATTCCTTTCCCCACATGATCTACTTACCACAGGGAAGGGAGAGGCTTCGCATCTGGGTGTTGGGTGCTGTGAAACCACTGCCCACCTGCCCCTGAAAAATTCTTTGGGAAGAAAGAGCCCAGGAGTTCGAGATTGCTGTGAGCTAGGCTGACGCCATGGCACTCTACCCAGGGCAACGGAATTAGGGGAGAGGCGGGCAGAATTCAGGGGCGGTAGTGGGAGGTGAGGGAGTACCCTCCGGTCACCTGTGTGCTCTACTTTGGCCCATCAGGGCCCTAGTTCATCTTCCCTTCCTTGATAGGCTCTTTTGAAGGGAGTGGTTTACCATCGGAGGCCTTTCCTTTAATCCTTTAAAAGGGTTGGTTTATCTTTATAAAGACAAATTCAAGCACAGTTGTTTTAAATTGAAATGTTTGGTAGAAACATACAAAAGGGACACTGAGGGCATCATTCTTAATTACATAATCTCCACTTGGAATAGGATCTTTAGCATTTTTTTTAAATGTTTTCTAAGCAATGTTTACCTAAATAATTTGAGTAATTTCTTACCCCTTAGCATCTTGCTGCTGTGGAAGAGAGAAAGATCAAGTCCCTAGTAGCTCTCCTGGTTGAGACACAAATGAAGAAACTAGAAATCAAACTTCGACATTTTGAGGAGCTGGAAACTATCATGGACAGAGAGAAAGAGGCTGTAAGTAAGAGCAATGATAATAATTTATTATTATATGTTATATAATAGTATAACATATAAAAAAAAAAATAGTGGCTTTTTGACAATTAAACCCTGACCACTTTTCATAAAATACAAGTTAGATAAAATAAATGGTAGACTGTTCTCTGTAGCTAACTTCTGTCATTATCCTGTTTGAATTGTCTTTTCAAAAGGATTATCAGCCAGTGGTGATAAATAAAAGGAACTCTGTTGACTTTCTAAAACTAATTATCTAAATCTTAGTACCTGTACCTCTTGGCTGTGAAGATATACGATGGTATTAAATTCTCTCTTCTATAAAACTTGGATCTTAGAATTATTTCATCACCTACTTCTTGCCAATAGAGTCTATATAAATCCATTACCTGATTTGGGGATTTTCTTGATTTCCTGACTTCTACAGTATAAATATTAGAAAGTAAGAATTAATCTCATCTTGAATTAGGACCCTTGAATTAAGTGTTCTATGATCCCTCCTTAGATCGAACCTTAGGCTTTCTCACTCTTCCCTTCCCTCTCCTGTATGTTGAATAGTAGCTGGAAATAGGCCTGTCCTGAGCCTCCTACGCATTCTCTGGGGCAGAAACTTTTGACATGAGGACATGGCCCAAACAGGACCAAGAGAATTGTTAAAAGGCCAAAAACAAGAAAGGAAGCCATGAAAAGTAAGAAACTGAGAAGCAGAGGAACATTTGATTATCTCAAAGGAATTTTAGAGAAACAGATTAAGCTTTTGGGGGAAAAAAATTTTTTTTTTTTTTTTTTGGGACAGTGTCTCACTCTGTTACTCAGGCTAGAGTGAGTGCCGTGGCGTCAGCCTAGCTCACAGCAACCTCAAACTTCTGGGCTCAAGCGATCCTACTGCCTCAGCCTCCTGAGTAGCTGAGACCACAGGCATGTGCCACCATGCCCGGCTAATTTTTTCTATATATTTTTTGTTGTCGAGATAATTTCTTTCTATTTTTTTTTTTTTCAGTAGAGACGTGGTCTCGCTCTTGCTCAGGCTGGTCTCCAACTCCTGAGCTCAAACAATCCGCCCGCCTCAGCCCCCCAGAGTGCTAGAGTGCTAGGATTATAGGCGTGAGCCACCACGCCTGGCTGGAAAAAAAATTTTTAATGAATTGATTAGAGAAAGAATTAGTGACTTCTAAATACGGGCTAAATTTTGGCATTTAGTTAGGATTTTTTTCCCTCTGATTATTTTGACTTTTTAATCTACACGAGACACTTGACTCCCCTCTCCAAATGGTAGAACCTTAAGAATACATTATTTCAGGCCAGGTGTGGTGGCTCATACCTGTAATCCTAGCACTTTATGGGGCCGAGGCAGGAGGATCACTTGAGACCAGGAGTTCAAGACCAGCCTGAGCAAGAGTGAGAACCCATCTCTACCGAAAAATAGAAAAATTAGCTGGGCGTGGTGGTACGCACCTGCAGTCTCAGCTACTCAGGAGGCTGAGGGAGCAGGATCTCTTGAGCCCAGGAATTTGATTGAGGTTGCAGTGAGCTATGACGACACCACTGCACTATAGTCCAGGCAACATAGCAAGTGATCATCAATCCAGGTAAATCCTCTGGCAAATTCCTCATGATGAGTAAACCAGTGACTTTCACCAAAACCTATATTCATTTTGTTCTAAGACCAGCTGGGTGACTTGCACAGGCATTCTGGCCCCATGAGTAGGGAGAGGCTGCTTCAATAACTTCCCTACCCCTACCTTTTATCATCCCACCCCTATTTCCCTGGCAAGGAATTTTCTCACTCACTGCTTCTGACTCACTCTACTCCCCACATCTGTCATTGAGCTCTGTCCTATGAGCATCTCTCACACCACTGGCCCTCTCCTGCCCTGGGAACTGATGAAGCACCAGTGTCATCTCCATTACCCTCTGTGCACCAGCCACGGTGTACCCCATGTAGGCTCCTTCATGGCCTTGTTTTCTTTGCTGTCCGTTTGCATCCTACTTCTGTGCCTGGAAGGCACTTTTCCCCATTTTTTGCCTACCTCCTGCATTCGTCAGCTGTGGATGACATCCCCTCCCCCTTTGCTGCTGTGGCAGCCTCACAAAGTCCCCCCCCCCTTTTTTATTGGGAAACAGAGTCTAACTCCATTGCCATTGGTAGAGTGCCGTCACGTCAGCCTAGCTCACAGCAACTTCAAACTCCTAGGCTCAAGCGACCCTCCTGCCTCAGCCTCCCAAGTAGCTGGGCCTGCAGGTGCATGCCACCACGCCTGGCTAATTTTTCTATTTTTTGTAGAGATGGGGTCTCCCCGTTGCTCAGGCTAATTTTTTCTGTTTTTAGTAGAGACAGGGTCTTGCTCTTGCTCACTTTGGTCTCAAACTGTTATCCTCAAGCAATCCTCATGCCTCGGCCTCCCAGAGTGGTAGGATTACAGTGGTAGGATTACAGGCATGAGCCACCATGCCAGGCCACAAAGCACTTAGTGTGTGATAATCACCAAGTTATCTGTCCACATTCCATACCAGAGTGCATACTCTTTGAGGGCAGGGACTTAATCATGGGTCTTTGTTAATACAGAACTGGTATATCATAGGCCTTTATTTAAATGTCTTCAATCAATGTGTGCCATAATCATTATCAGAAGTTCAGAAGTAGAAAAGAAAATCCACCTTGAGAGACTTAGTTTAATGGGGAAAACAGTGAAGGAAACAAATAGTGATAATGCAGTGTGTTTGGTGCTGCTGTGGGAATAGAAAGGAGGAATCCCTGGGAGATGGGAAGAGGGAAAGGATATCAGAAAAAACTTCTTAGAGATAGAACTTAGCGAAATGAATATTTTTGTTTATCTTGCCCTAATAAGCTTGCCTTTTGTCGTGTTTTGAATTTTCTCAGGGAGATTAGGATACTCTAGGGCTATAAATATAATGGATTATTGGAGTGTGCAGGATTCAAATGATATAGGTAGTTCCCACTCACAGCCAGATGCATTGCTGTCATTTGTGAAGCGTTCCTGATGTATTATCTTTGAAGATTGGGATGACCCTAACTGAGCACTTACAGGATAATGTCTGGATTGTCAAGGGGCTCTTTTCTCATCTCTGAGTCAGTTTCTCTTCAGCGGGTAAACCTGTAGCTCCCTCCTCTTTTAAACTTTCTGATGGAACTGTTGTCTGTCATCTGAGAATAGCAGAGCCCCACACAATTTTCCTGTGCAGTGAATTGTTTATAATTATTTACCTCACATTATGTAACTCCACTATTTTTCTTTTGACTATTTTTAATGTTAATTTTTTTTTTTTTTTTTTTAAAGACTAGTCAAGTGCAGTAGTGAGGAGGGGGGGAAATAGTAGAGCAAGGAGTTCAATCTGTAACTGACTGAACAATCAAGTGATACAACTCACTACTTTTGGACCAGCCTAATGTTAAGTTCTAATCAGAGCACACCAAGATATTTTACAAGATAGTCTCTGAATAAAACAGCACAACTGAAAATGTTGAGAAAATATTCTACTGACTCTATCCAACACACAAGCCTCCTCTGCTTGAATTTTTTGGCGATTGGCCTTCCTTTTCTTTATTAGCATTCACTGTCAGCTGCATTTGTGGCAGGAAAGTTCTTTGTATGGGGAAGTCCCTACCCTTACCAAGTGAATATCAGTAACCCAACTGTATTAGTTATTTATTGCTGTATAAAAAATTTCCCCAAAGGTTAGTGACAAAAAACAACAGCCATTTATTAATCTGACATGTTTTCAGAGTGATTGAAAAGAGCAAGAGTATGAAAAAGTACCCAAAATGGAAGTCACATCCTATCACCTCTGCTGTATCCTTCTGGTCACACAGACCAACTTTGGTTCTGTGGGTGGATGGGTGGGAAGGCAGAGTTCAGTGGGGATGGTATAAATATTAGAAATTGAGATATTGGGGGCCAGCTTGGAGACTCATTCTCACACAGACCAGAATGGGCCCTTTGAACTTCAAAATGTCACCCATTCATTTTGTGCACAATAAAGACAAACTCTCTATCCACCCCAGCACTAGCATCCTGTCCTTCCCTGTGGGCAAGCAAAGGTATGACTATTTTCCTACTGATGATTTCTTCATAGAACTGTTCTGGATATTACATGAAAGAACTGTGGCATGCACCTGGCACAGTGTCTAGCACATAATAAGTATTTGGTAAATATGTGCCTCCACTTATGCAAACCAGTAGTCAGCAATTATAGATGAAATTTTTAAGATTTAGTGACAATGCACCTGTAGTCCTAGCTACTCAGGAGGCCGAGGCAGGAAGATTAATTGAGCCCAAGAGTTCGATGCTGCGGTGTGCTATGATCATGCCTTCAATAGCCACTGCACTCCAGCCTGGGCAACATAGCAAGACCTCATCTCTTAAAAAAATTTCTGAGCTATTATTGGCTTTGTGAACATTTATTGGTTTAGTCACTGTGCTAAGGCACTTTAAATAGATTTTCTCATTTAATCTCCCAAAAAACTATATAAAGAAGCCATAAGTGAGAAAGTACTGACTGCTCTGAATCGTATTCTTCATGAATCCACCAGTGGCAGGTCACGGTGGCTCACACCTGTAATCCTAACACTTTGGGAGACTGAGGTGGGAGAATCGCTTGACACCAGGAGTTCGAGACAAACCCGGGCAACATAGCAAGACCCTGTCCCTACAAAAAAATGTAAAAAAACACATAGCCAAGTGTGGTGGCATGATCCTATAGTTCCAGCTACTCAGGAGGCTGAGTCAGGAGGGTTACTTGAGCCAAGGAGTTGAAGGTTATAGTGAATGATTGTGCCACTGTACTCCAGCCTAGGCAACAAAGTGAGACTCTGTCTCTTAAAACAAAACAAAACAAACAGAATCCAACAATGATGCTGGATGACAACATAAGGCCATTCTTTTGCATTCCTTTGTTAGGTCTGTAGATGAGACTGGAACTTGGACAGGATAAGTTATGTACCTCAGATCACACAAGTCATAAATGACAGAGCCAGATCTCAGACCTATGATTGTTCAACTCAGTGTATTTATCTAGTGTTTTATAATTTACAAAGAAATAAGTACTTTACAATTTATAGAGAAATAAGCCATTGTTATTTTAACCAATATGTAACTCAGATATATATGCAGCTTCTGTCATCCTTCTATTGAGAATCAGTAAAACTGATATACTGGAAAGTAAGCAGGTCAGCTAGGAGTGGTGCCTCCTAACTCCCCGCCTAGCCCTCTTCTGCCTACCACACCACCTCAGTTCATTTTAGGATGCACTCCTGCTCATCTTTACCAAGTAAGCAGTGGCATTGGGACAACTTCTTGAATTGAATATTGGATTTTGTTTAAACAGCAATGAAGACTTTTCAGATATGAAATTTCTTTGTCTAATTACTTAAAATTCGATGTTCTTTTGAAAGAAACTTAAGTATTTGGTAATTAAGGATCTAAAATTTTAAATCTTTTATAGGTGTCATGAATTCAGCTATAATTAGTACTCAATAGCTATTATTCCAGCTGTCTCATAAAGTGCTAATATTAGCGGAAGGCAGTTATGGCAGTCTATCAGGAAGATGGCATAATAAAAAGCATTGACTCTAGTTCCAGGGAGGATGCGGAGCTAACAGTGGGTCCACCACTGTTTGAGTGTGTCTGCAGGACTGAGCAGCCTTTGGTGCCAGGCAGGTAGCACATGACAATCAAGAGAGCAGGTTTCAGGCTGGGCGCGGTGGCTCACGCCTGTAATCCTAGCACTCTGGGAGGCTGAGGCGGGTGGATCGTTTGAGCCCAGGAGTTCGAGACCAGCCTGAGCAAGAGTGAGATCCCGTCTCTACTAAAAATAGAAAGAAATTAGCTGGACAACTAAAAATAAAAAATTAGCTGGGCATGGTGGCACACGCCTGTAGTCCTAGCTACTCAGGAGGCTGAGGCAGGAGGATCACTTGAACCCAGGAGTTTGAGGTTGCTGTGAGCTAGGCTGCTGCCATGGCACTCTAGCTTGGGCAACAAAGTGAGACTCTGTCTCAAAAAAAAAAAAAAAAAAGCAGGTTTCAGACATTGGCTGTGTTAGGGACTAGATCTATCTGGAGAGAACTGTAGTGCCTGGCCCCTGCCTTATGGCATTTACATTTGAATGCTTTTTAAAAAAAGAACACTTTGAAGCCAATGAGAATGGATCCGTGAACTGTTTGAGTGTATCACTTCTGGACTAAATGTTCTCTGAGTCTCTCAAGTTCATTTGGCTAGGTAGAGAAACTGCCTTCAGAAAAGAGAGACATTGTAGGAACTCAAAACTGAGAAACCCAGACCATGTCCTTAAGAAGGGTAGAGGATGGATGAGACATTGACACATAAAGAGACTAGATACTATGAGGTAATGGGGCTGTGAAAATTTGGTGAAAGGGGAGGTCATAGGTCAGATTGTCAAGGTAAGCTTCCTGCAGGAGGAGGGGATTGATCTGATTTGTAAGTGTGGCCCAAATCCTGAAATATGAAAAGAAAAGCCCGATTGCTTAGGAGATTGAAGAGTCAGCTTGCCCATGATAGCTTTTGTGGTAGAGATGATGGGTTCATTTGTCAAATACTTACTGAGAACCTACTGTATTTCAGGCTTGTAGGTATTGGGAATATAGTAGTAAGTAAAACCCAACAAAATTTCTTTGCCTTGATGGAGCTTAAATAATTGGAAATCATGAATGAATTTAGGAAGTTATAAGATAGTATGTATATGTATGTACATGCTCGGTGTATATGATACATACATGTATATATGGGCTGGCTCAGGGGAATGATTTCAGTTTTTAGTGGTACCATCACAGTAGACATTATTGACTGACAGTTGATGGTCAAGAGTTTCCAAATGCTACAAACAGCCAGTGCAGAAGCCCTAAGGCAAGAATACGAGTGACATATTTAGGACTAGAGAGTAGGTGGGTAGGCTGTAGCATAAATGAGTCACGGGCGTTGAGATAGAGACATTTGATCACTTCTGTGAAGTCCTTGCAAGCCATCCAAAGGCCTTTCACTTTACTCAGATGGAAATGGGGAATAATTTCCAGGCCTTGAGTTGAGGACTGGCGTTATCTTTCTTACAGTTTAGCTGGGATCAGTCTACCTACTGTGTTGTAAATTATAAGGCAACAAAGTCAGAATCGGGGAGACTGGTGAGGATACTGTTGCGGTGACCCATGTAAGATATAATGGTGGCTTGGACCAGGGTGGCAGCCATGGAAGTGAAGAAAAACGATTGGGTTCTGGATAAATATCAAAGGTGGAGATAATAGAACATCCTCACAAATAGTAGTAGGTTTAAACAGGTTGGTTGTACTTCATGACAAAGTAAGGAATAAAGAACAAAAAGCCAAACCGAATGAATTTCATACTGTCCCAGGGAAATTGCATTTAACTTTTTTGTGTGTGTATTTTGTAGCAATTCATCTCTGTGCTGCCTGTCATACAACTGAATCTGTTCTTAGACATGTGCCATTACATTATAGGCACTTTTATTTAAGGTTAAGAAAGCCATGTCCAGTAGCAGATTCAGTTCTAAAGCACAGACTCATGGCTCTGAAGCAAGCACATTGCAACAAGGATAAAATGACCAGTCACAGTAATAGTTCAGGCTCCCCTTTTGGGTTTCTGCTACCCAGAAGTACACATGGAAGTAGCAAAATTTAGTTGTGTTCTTTGGGGGGAGGGGGTTATTTTGTTTTGTTTTGTTTTTTTGAGACAGGGTCTCGCTCTGTCTCCCAGGCTGGAGTGCAGTGGCATCATCATAGCTCACTGCAGCCTCAAACTCCTGGCTCAAGTGATCCTCTTGTCTCAGCCTCCCAAAGTGCTAGGGTTATACGTGTGAGCCACTGCACCAGCCTATTTTCTTTTTCCTCAGGTATAAGAAGGAATGGATATGTCTGTTTTGGATTTGGTTTTTCTTCATTGAATGGTCTTGTCAATGATACCAGACATCAAAAAGGAAGGTGTGATTATTTACTTCAGCTCTGAAGCTTCAAATCTTGGCTGATACTTCATTCCTTGGCAGTGTAGATGGGTTTTTGTGCCCCACCCCCTATCTTTTTTACTCTTTCCCACCCCCTCCCTGCTTTATGCAAATAGAAGTTGGGAGAAGAGCTTTGTGTGAACTTCAGCTGCACTTGCAGCTGTGTCTGGGTTTGGTGTCTTGGTGTTAAAAAGTGCTCTGTTGTGTTAGGTTCCGCTTGGATACGGCTGCTTTATACATACACAGTGAAGTAGTGAAGAGGGAGAGGAAGGCAGGGTTTGAATGCAGTTGGGGGACTGGGGCAGGCAGGGCAGCATGTGTCTTCAGAGCAGGGCTGCAGGCAGCCTTGTATGAAAAACTGGGTTTCCTAGAGCCAGATTGGAGTCATGAAAGAAAGTTAACAGGTTCATTAACACCTTACTTGCATGAGTAATTTACACTGTTGATTTTAGCTATTGGGACTTTATCCACAGTCCTAAAAAAATTGAGATGGGAGAGAAGAAAATCAAGATGTCTGTAGCACATAACTTGGGCAGTTTTTATTAATAGAATTTGGTTTTTGATTACAAAAATCCTAAAATAATATGTGTGATTTTTTTTTAATTGAAATAATAAATGTATAAATTAAAAAGTCTCTTCTACCCTCAGTTTCATTCCTAGGGATAATCACTGTTAATAGTTTCGTGTCTTCCACATTTTCGGTGTGTGTGTTATCATGTTTATACATGATCACAAAGGTTTTTTAAATATACTTAGGATCATAATAAATAATATAATCATCATAATAAATATTTTTGTTGCAACATGCTTTTTTCCCCTACTTGGTATGTCTGACATAAATGAACATCAAAAATGCCTTTACGACTGACCTTACACCCTCATACAATACAGTACTCTACAGCAAATTTCCGGATGACTAATCATTGGGTCATTAGGTAAGGACATTTAAAATATGCCCAATACTGCCACATTTCCTTCAAAAATTACTAATTCAGGCCGGGCGCGGTGGCTCATGCCTGTAATCCTAGCACTCTGGGAGGCCGAGGCGGGTGGATTGCTCAAGGTCAGGAGTTCAAGACCAGCCTGAGCAAGAGCGAGATCCTGTCTCTACTAAAAATAGAAAGAAATTATCTGGACAACTAAAAATATATATATATATAGAAAAAATTAGCCGGGCATGGTGGTGCATGCCTGTAGTCCCAGCTACTCAGGAGGCTGAGGCAGGAGGATTGCTTAAGCCCAGGAGTTTGAGGTTGCTGTGAGCTAGGCTGACGCCACGGCACTCTAGCCAGGGCAACAGAGCCAGACTCTGTCTTAAAAAAAAAAAAAAAAAAAAAATTCCTAATTCACATTCATTATGATTGCTACAAAAGTCAATGCAGTCTTCAGCTGGATACAAAAATAAGGTATCAAGAACAAGAGAGGGAGTTTTCTTGCATGATGTGGCCAGGACTTGGCCATAATCTCTGCTGCATCTGCTCCAGAACAGAGATGGCCCTCCTGGAGCCAACTGGTAGCCTGTTGTTTGGGCATTGATAATCACCTCAGAGGACCTGTTCATTCCACATCACAGCTGTATGCTTAAATTGGGTTCTTCAGGTGTGTGTATGTGTGTTTAATCACTTATCCTTTCTAATTCTTTTAATTGCTCTCTTTTAATTACCTTCTATGTTTTACAATGACAGATGAAGCTCTGAAAATAAATAGGGTAATTGAGGTTAGTTCATGTTGTAGATGAGGAAAATCGGACAAATTTTTCTTCCTAGCTGGCCCTCCCATCCTCTTAACAATAGAATCATCTTTTTCTTTCCAAGGTTAATACTTTGATATTAAGTTTAACCACCAAAGAAAGGCTAGTTTGGTTAAAAAAAAAAAAAAAAGAAATTGCCTCCAGTAGCAGTTTAGCTTATTCATAAAGCATATCTTGACCTAAATTCCATTATTTCTTACGTAACTGCGGGAGTTCGACCAAGCTGTTCAGACCAGTTAGTGACTCAACAAAAACATAGGTAATAGGTCTTTTTCTGGCCACCTCTTAAATCTAACCTCAACAAATTATCATAGAGTCCTAAATTTCATAGAAAGAATGGTTAGAAGAAAGTAAAACCAAGGATCTGTAGTCAGAATCTTTAGATTTTTTTTTTTAATCATTCTGCCTCTTACTTAAACATTATCCAACTGATCGATCTTCTTGCAGAACTGGATTTCCAGATGATTCTCTTGCTATTTACGTCCCTCCTCATCATGCTACCAAGATAAACCAGGCCAGGCTTTACCCACTTCAGATCACCCTTCCTAGAAAAATGAAGAGCCCACACTAGCCTATTAGGACCATGGTAGAACCCTGTCTCACTCCTTCCTGGTAGTCCTTAACCTCTCACAAAATAGTTTGTTTCAGATCTCCTTCTCCCTAAGGAGACTCTACAAGTCAGCTAACCAAAATCCAGGACATGAGCTTTAATGTTTATTCCCTCCATTTGTTCTCCTCACCTGCTCATGCCTCATCTCTTTATACTGTGTCCACAGCCTGTCTTCCCACACTCTAAGTGTCTATGGAAATTCCCTCGTTGCTACTCCTGATGACCAGTGATGCTTCTCACTCAGTTCCCAGGTAGCTCTCCACTGAGAGCCCAGGTTCTTAGGCTAACGCTTATGTTTATTTCGTGTAGTTTTTGCTAATGATAACAGGTAGTATTTATCCACAGAACTGGCTGCTTCTAAAAACTAAGATGTTACATTTCCCTAACCCATTAAAATGACTTAATACTGTTATTCAACAGAAATATGATATGAACCATATATGTAATTAAAATTTTTCTAGTAGCCACATTAAAAAAATTTAAAAACAGCCAGGCATGGTAGTTCAAGCCTGTAATCCCAACACTTTGGGAGGCTGAGGCAGGAGGGTCTTTTGGGTCCAGGAGTTTGAGACCAGCCTGGGCAACATAGCAAGACCCTGTCTCTATAAAAAATAAAAAATTAGCCAGACATGGTGGCATATGCCTGTAGTCCTAGCTACTTGGGAGGCTGAGGCCAGAGGATCACTTGAGGCTAGGAGTTTGAGGCTGCAGTAAACTATGATTGCACCACTGCACTCCAGCTTGGGCAACAGAGCAAGACCCTAGATCTGAAAAAAATAACAGGTGAAATGATAATGATGTTTTATTTAATCTAGTGTATCTAAAATGTTGTTTCTACATGTAATCAATGTGAAAAATTATTTTTTGTGCTGTCTTCAAAATTTAGTGTGCATTTTATACTGATGGCACATTTCGTTTTATGTTAGCCATACTTCAAGTGCTCAGTATCTGTATGTGGCATGTGACTGCTCTGTTGAACAACATAGCATTAGAAAATGATTTCCAGTGACCCAGATTTTGCTGTGAAAATAATGGGATGGGGACATTATTAAAAAGACACAAGTGTATTAACTCTCCTTATGCTTATACTCTTTATACTACTTCCAGAGATCTAGATGTTCATTTTATTTTACGTTCAGGTTGATTTTCTTTGTCAACCCTGAATTAATTTTAGAGTGGTTTCCATTTTCTGAACTATTATCAGTCATATGGTTTCTGAGTTTCCTGCACATAAAATAACTTATTTGTAAGTTAACTAATTTACGTCCCAGAAAGATTATCTTGAATACTGAAACACTTTACATCCTTCAAGATTCATGCAGATTTTTTTTAAGGAAACTAAAATATTCTGTGAATGTGTCACCCAGTATAATTTTGGGTACTTGAAAGCCAAGATTTGCAGTGGCACTGCCAAAGTTCCATGTAGAGAAATGCATATCTTTGCAGCTAAGGCCACATTGACTCTTCCAGAGTGTTTAACTCTGGTGTTATGTTCTAAAATAGACACTAACCAAAGGGATCACTTCTAGAAGAGAGCACTTGGGAAGGATGGGTGGACTTGAAATGTTAGCATGTGCAGAACTATTAAAAGGACAGGAGAGGGCTGGGTGAGGTGGCTTACACCTGTAATACTAGCACTCTGGGAGAATCACATGAGGTCAGGAGTTCTAGACCAGCCTGAGTAAGAGCAAGGCCCTGTCTATACTAAAAATAGAAAAAATTAGCTGGGCATGATGGTGCATGCTGTAGTCCCCGCTACTTAGGGCAGGAGGATCATTTGAGCCCAGGAGTTAGAGGTTGTAGTGAGCTATGGTGACACCATTTACTCTAGGTGACAGAGTGAGATTCTGTCTCAAAAAAAAAAAAAAAAAAAAAAAAGACAGGAGAGGCTCCCTTTTCCCAGCAAAGACTCAAGCAATCTGGAAAGTATTTTTAAATATCTAAAGGCTTTTTCAAACAGAGGGGATTAGATGTGTCCCAAATGGGCCCAGAGAGCAAAAGCCCTAAAAGGGTGAAGGTTACAAGGAAAGAAAGTTCTTAGATTTAACATGGAGAAGACCTTGATGATGGTAACAGGTATCCTGATGAAAATACACTACTCAAAAAGTAATGCCTTTGTTCTCTCTCTAGATGGTGCAGGAGGCAAGATGGCTGTGTCTCTGTGATGAAGTTGTGGGAATTCAGGTATCAGGTAGATGGCACTTGTGTCATCCAATCCTGAGAACCTCTCCTGGTGTCATTTCTCTTCCCCTTTTCTTATAGCTAGAACAACAGAGGCAGCAGTTGCTTACTGAACGCCAGAACTTCCACATGGAACAACTGAAGTATGCCGAATTACGAGCCCGACAGCAAATGGAACAGCAGCAGCATGGGCAGAACCCTCAACAGTCACACCAGCACTCAGGAGGACCGGGTTTAGCCCCACTTGGAGCAGCAGGGCATCCCGGTATGATGCCTCATCAGCAGCCCCCTCCCTACCCTCTGATGCACCACCAGATGCCACCACCTCATCCACCCCAGCCAGGTAAGAGGAAAGCCCTGCTCATGGAAAAAGCTTGTGCTTATCCCTGTGGCCCAGAGCATCAGAGGGGCCAACCACATCAGTAGTGTTTCCCGACAAGAACTGTTCAAGATTTCCATTGTCATCTAGGGATTTGTTGGCAAGTAAGACCTGATTTTACCATCACATAAAGCCTGCCTTACTCTCTTTCCAGAGTTCTCTTGGAACAGTGCCTTTTCCTTGGGTAGGTCAGCCTCTGAATGGGCAGTAATATCTCAGAGTTCCTTGGAAATTTATCATTGTATTATCTACACTTACTTGTTTATGAGACAGGGTCTCACTCTGTCATCCAGCATGGAGTGCAGTGGCACGATCGTAGCTCACTACAGCCTCAAACTCCTGGGTTTAAGTGATCCTCCTGCCTCAGCCTCCCAGTGCACTGGGATTACACGTGCTGCCATTGCACCTTGGCCACTTTTTTTTTTAACTTACATTTTCAAAGATACACACACAAAAAGAATATATTAATACTACGGTGAACTCTCATGACCCAGCTTCAACAACCATTACTTTTCTGCTATTTTTATCTTTTTCTTATAGAAATCTTCAACTTTAGACAAAAAGTAATGAGAATAATCAGCCAACATTTCAGTCTGTTTTTATCTGTTCCTCTCTACTTTGGGGAGGGAGATAGATTTCAGAATATGTCTCTTAACCAATGGGAATCTTAGTCCTTAACGTAACTTACTGTCAGCACGTCAAAGTAACCACAATTCCTAGTATCATTAGTTAAATGTCTTTCCTTAGTAAGTTTGAATCAGTATTCAAATGAGATCCACACACTGCATTTGTTGACATGTCTCTTAAGTCTCTTTTAATATGTGATAGTTCATCTTCCTTTTTTTAATGCCATTTTGTTGAAGAAACCAGGGTTTTCTGCACTGTGCCTGTCCCTGATAATACACTAAAGGTGCATGGTGTCATGTCACATGTCCTTCTCCCCTCTTTCTTCTCTCCCACACATTTCCCATAAACCAGAGGATTGCTCTGGATATTTTATTAGGTTCAGGTTCACTTTTTGGGGGCAAGCATTCTACTTATAATGTCAGTTGTCTCTTTTTGTGACAATGAGATTGGTCCGTCATTCTGATGTTGTTAGTGTGATTAATCCATTACAGAGATCCCCGTTAGACTTCACCTAATTGTTTTAGCTGCCATTGAGAATTGCTCCCTCTAGCTCTTACTTCAAAGTGGGAAAAAAAGAGGAAAAAAAAAAGAAGAAAAAGAGAATTGCTCCCTAGATCAGTTATTTCTTCAAGCATCGCAAAATGATGAGATTTCTAAGTTTATTTATAATTCCCTCTGCATTTATACAATAATTCTTTTATAAAAAACTTTTCTTTCTCAATCATTCAGTTATTCCGGAAATCAGTTCTTATGGGAAGGGCTGGATAAATGGTTCATCTTTTCCCTTCATCAGTTACCTGAATAATGAGTTGCCCCTCAGTGTCCAAAGGTGACCAGAGAGGGTTTTTTTCTGTTTCGTGTGTATGTTTTTAGTTTTATGAAATTATTTGTTATATTTTGTGTGTTTCAATCTGTTAGGGACATTATTCTTTAAAATGCTTATATTAACTCATTTGTAGTGTGTGGTGGGAGCCTTTTCAAGTTGGCTACTATTTGTCACATTTTAACCACCTTGAAAGTTGAACTCACAGTTCTTTCAAACTTAACTACCAGCATCACTAAAACCTAAAATGTACTTTTTTTTTTTTTTAAAGAGGCAGGGTCTCACTCTGTCATCCAGGCTAGAGTGCAGTGGCTCAATCATAGCTCACTTTAACTTTGAACTCCTGGGGTCAAATGATCCTCCTGCCTTGGCCTCCCGAAGTGCTGGGATTACAGGCGTGAGCCATCATGCCTGGCCTGGAGTGAATCTTAAATTCTCTTTATGGGATCTAATTTTCTTTAGTGTTAAGCTTTCAGAAGATACAAATGCTTAATAGAGTACAGATCACAAAGTAATTTTTTAAAAATAATACTTATTTAAAAATTTAATTCCTAATATATCAGGATAAATATTTAGGGAGATGTTCACTGTGGCTAGTTGTTATATGGTTCCTGATAATGTTAAAGTGTCACGTCCACACTAAGTGTTTGCAGAGAATGTCTAAGTAACATCTGCATTTATTTTGTAAAAGATGGGCAGAGAAATGCATCTGCTTTCTTCCCTAAATGACATTCCGGTGATAGTACGTGTTTGTATGCTGTGCTCTTTACCCACATTGTTTTGCTTACTTTTTATTCTTACTTAACAGTTGAAGAACTAATGCATGACAAGCTACATTGCCTTATTGAGTGGTGGAGCCAGGACTCACACTGAGCTCCATCTGATTGTAACGTGAGGCCAATGCCACAGTGCTGCCTCCCATGACAGAGGACTGAGAGGGGATTTACGGCAGACTTGGAGCTATTCTCCTAGTGAAGTGGTGCCAGCAATGTAGATTTCATAAAAATAGTCTTTAGAAAAGAAATAGGTCATTTTTCTCTTTTTACTTTCTCACGGAAATAGGCTTTTCTGAAGTGAATTTGTAAGAGAAAGAATCTCTCTGTGTTGCCCAGGCTGGAGCGCAGTGGCTATTCACAGGAACGATTATAGCACACTGTAGCCTCTACCTAACTCCTAGGCTCGCACGATCCTCTTGCCTCTACCTCCCAAGTTACTTGGACTATAGGCATGCGCTACCTGGCCCGGCTACACTTGGCTTTTTAAGCCCCTTGGTTAGATCTACTTATATAACCCTACCCCGTGGGAAATGGTACTCAGGAAAGGATTAAAACCAGTCATCACTTCCTAAGCCACCCCTGTACACAACCCCACACTGAAAAGGAGAAGCAATAGACCATCACACCAGCCAAGTTTTTATTATCTTGGAGCCTTTGGTCCTACTTGCATCATGTGATAACAAGGCTGCCATGCCACTTTCCGGAGTAGCAGGTTACCCTCACAAAGAGAACAGTAAGGGCCCAGTCCTCAACAAAGAGAGTCTGTCGAAGGCACCCCCAGGAAGCTGCTATGGGGAAGGAGCAGTCTCTGAGGAGCCTGGGCTTCCCCTCACTTGGCCCTGATTATATTATTTCCGTTCTCCTGGGGACTCAGCCAGAGGATGTGCTGTGGACAGTTAGAAATGGATTGATGAAGTGTGTTCAAGACTAGAAATTCACAGATTCTTTTTCCTGGATTCATTTTCTATTCCCACTTTCCTCTCTCATCCCAAAGAATAAAAATAAAATCCTTCACTAATATTCCATTAGGCATCATGGATTTAATGCTTTAGTAAAAAAAACTAATAAATCTAAGAGTGTGTAAGGGATTTTTCTACTAGTTAAACCTAATTTTAGCAAACCTTTCCACTTTTCAGGCTTCAGATGCCTGCTGCTTAAAAAAAAAAAAGCTTGTATGTAGGTCAGACTCCCACCATTCTGTGCTTTGATACTGCTGTTTTGAAGCCGTATCTCTCCTCTCTTTCACTTTCTCCCTCTCCCTCTCTGCTGGGCAAGGAAATACCTCAATTCTTTTTTTTAAATAAAAGAGACATACACTGTACACACCCTTTTTTTGTTTGGTAAGGCCTGCTCCTGTGCATTTCAGGTTTGTGTGGGCCAGACTTCTTTTTATTTTTTGAGACAGGGTCTCACTGTTTTCTAGGCTAGAGTGCAGTGGTGTCATCATAGCTCACAGCAAACTCAAACTCTTGGGCTCAGGTGATCCTCCTGCCTCAGCCTCCCAAATAGCTGGGACTACAGGTGTGTGCCATCACACCCATCTAATTTTTTTTATTTTTGTAGAGATGGGATCTTGCTATCTTGCCTAGCTGGTCTTAAACTCCTGGCCTCAAGCAATCTTCCTGCTTCAGCCTCTAGAAGTGATGGGATTACAGGTGTGAGCCACTGCACCCAGCTCTACACGTCTTAATGTTAGTAAGAATTAGTGGAAATGCTTTCAGACGTTGTCATTCATTTAAAAGTGGTGAGACATGTATCTTACATCACAAGAACCACAAGGATGTTTCAATTTCTTGCTTTATAAGAAATTGATTTTTTTCTTCCCAGTCCTGTTAAATTCTACCCTATTTCAAATTTGATCCTTAGAAATCCTTTTCCAAGGGAAAGGGTACTCCTTATGGCAGGGAGGGTTAAAGAAAAAGAGAATGGGCCTCAGGATCAGACAAACCTGAATTTGAATCTCAACTCAGTTTCTTCTTCGTTGTGATTTTGTGCCAAATTACATAGCCTCTCTGAGGCTTTGTTTTCTTACCTCAAAACTAGGCCTCATCTTTCTAACGCGGAAGATTCCAAGAGTTAACTGTCTCATTGCCTGGCAAATGGTAGACCCTTAATCACCAATATTCTCATCTCCTCCCCGGCCTGTTCTCTAAATCTACTGCCCTAGGTACACTAGTGGTGTGAGTTGTGTAGCATGTGACAGCAGTAGCCTCTGGACAGCACAGGGACGTCATTCACTCTTAGCACACTTCTTGCTTTCCTGAGAGGTGTTTGTCTTTGCAAGGTCCAATAAGCAAAAGTAAATTATTTTTCCTCTGGCCTTCCTTTTGGCTGCCACCTCTCCCAAGGAGCCATTGTCCTCTTTTACCCTGAACACCCATACCCTAGTGGCTTTATGACCCTGTATGTGAGTAGGGTAGAGAAACTTTGTTTTTCAAAATGCTTCAGAATTTATAGTACACAAAAGGAACAATTTTTTTGTTTGTTTTTTTAGTTGGGCTTATAACTTGGAAAACTCTAAAGCTGTCCTATCCCAGCTTGCTGTCATAAAGATGTAGGGAAATAGGGAAATGGGCCACTGCCACTGAGCAGGTAGCTTTGGAAACAGTAGTGCTGGGCTTAAGAGCAAGAGCCGGAAGGCTTATCCCAGTGCATAATGGGTAGATGTAACCTCATGGGTCTGTGTCAGTCAGCCAGTGATGTTCCTCTTTGCCAGATTGTTTCTCGACTAGTTCATTTCTCTGCTGGAACACAAGACTCTGAATTACTACTTCAGAAAACCATTTCTTTCTGGAGCTGAGCATGGGGTAAATAACTGATCCATCAGTTCAATGGCAGCAGGGTTTGCATCCCATAGTCTCTGAGCACCTGCTGGAGGAGGGTTGGACCCCTCTCCTGCAGACCTTGATTGGCAAGGGTGTACTAAGGTTGCAAGCACTGTCTGTGGAATCAGAGTACCTAGGTCAGATCTGAGTTCCCGCATTTACATGCTTTGTGACGCTGGGCAAGTTATTCAGTCATTAT
Source organism: Indri indri (assembly GCA_004363605.1). Lineage (NCBI taxonomy): Eukaryota > Metazoa > Chordata > Mammalia > Primates > Indriidae > Indri > Indri indri. Next base: position 20,458 of record RJWJ010003960.1, read on the forward strand.
GTTTTTCCCTTTCCTCCTCACGGATGATAGTGCCTGGTCTATAGTGTTGTTATGGAGATTGAATGAGTTAATGTTTATAAAGCTCTTACATAAAATGCCTAGGATATAGTAGATGTTTCCTGCATAGTTTCCTGAGGGTGTCGTAATAAATTACCACAAACTTGGTGACTTAAAATAATAAAAATTTATTCTCACAGTCTGAGGACTAGAAGTTGAATATCCAGCGAATTCATGTTCCTTCCTGGGGCTCTAAGGGAGGGATCTGTTCCTTGCCCCTTGCAGCTTCTGGTGGCATGCAGCATTCCTTAACTTGTGGCCACATCTCTCTTTGCTCCATCTTCACATCACTCCCATTCTGTTTTTTCCTCCATGTGCCTTTTATAAGGACACTTGTTATTGCATTTAGGGCCCACCCCGATAATTTAGGTTGATCTTATCTGAAGGTCCTTAATTGCAGCTGCAAAGACCCTTTTTCCAAATATGGTTATGTTCACAGGTTCCAGTGTTTAAGACATGTGCATATCTGTTTGGGCCACCATTCAAAAGTGCTAAAATATATGTTAATTAAATTCAAAATTAAGTATTGCAGGGAGCAAGACAATCTCACAACTGTGATGTAGTAAAGGAGAAAATAGTACCTGGAATAGAAGTATACACCTTTAATCTTTTAAATGTTACCTGTTATATCCTTTCATGTAAATTGTTTCATTGAGCACAAAGTAGTGTGGTGGAAAAGGAATTGAATTTAGAGTTTAGAAGACTTGGGTCTGATTTCTGATTCCCTTCATTAGTTCTATGACTTTAAAGAAGTCATTTGTCTTTTCTGAACTTCTGTTTACTCTCTATAAAATTAGAATATTTGCTCTGCCTCGTACAACCATGTTGGCAGAGCCAGTGACATGAAAAAGTACTATAAGAAACAGTTCTCTTGATCACACAAGAAGGCCTTGTTCTGAAGGTGGGCAGGTATTTAGCTTTACTCAATATAATTTCAGGAAACTGAAGCTCAGGGCGTCCTGAATGACTTGCCAAAGAACACTGGTCTAGGGTGGGGTGAAGTGGAAGTGAGATTAATATCCATGCTAGTTCATCTGTCCCTTGCCTGTTGAGGATAGTGTTGGGTGGCTACTGACTTGCATGGGATGTTTATTGAGCCCACTGGTCAATCGGGTTTGTACAATCCACGCCTTACTCAAAATATCAGAGTATAAAACTCCGTCTTACTGGTGAAGACAAGAAGTGATTGGAACTGAACAGTGTCCTCTCATATCACTTGTGTGAACACACACCTAGTGTGTTCTTCCCTTTTTCTTTCTCCCTTATCTGATACTGGTTCTGGTCTCTTTGTAAAGCACGCTTCACAGCTCTGCTGTCAGTGTTCTGAAGAGAGAGGGGCCTGTGAAGGGTTGGCAAAATGTTCTTCCTAACCTGCTTAAGGCCTCTGTCCAGTTCGAACTTGATGGCAGGAGGCAACCTGTACCCATTGATAAACATGGGCTGCATTACTTGTTCTAGTATATGGCTTTCCTGTACCACGAGTCCATTAGAAATGTTCTTTTGTCTCCAGGCTAGAATTTTGTACTTCTGAGCTTAAAAGTAGGCCCTCTGCTTCCAACAACAAAATTATCTCCAATCACCCTTCACACCACCTGAAATACCATTAGAGAATCATTAGTAGAGATTTAGAGAATAGGAAACAAAGCGTTGTTTTTAGTCATGGTCTAGCAGGTGATGTGGGTAGGAAGGGAGCAACAAAGGGACCTCCAAAGGGAGCTGGGACAGTACCTTCTAAAAAACAAAGGTGCCTCTTTTACAACTTTATGGAGATTCTTAGAATCGTAAGTTCCTATGTTCGCCACTGCTCTATTTAAAACTGGAAGTTCTGTGCCTTCCCTTCACCCCATCTCTCTGTGTTCCACTATGTGACAGCCAAGTCTGCATCTCCTGTTCCCAAAGAAAAGTCCTCCTGTGTCCTCTTCACTTCATCCTATCTTCACCTCACACTCCCAGTCAGATACCAAACCCAAATTCTTGGTCCTTCTCATCTCCATGGTCGCTCTTCCTCCTTGCTCTGTCACCCATGTTGCTGCTGCTTACGGAACCTGCTGGGTGCCATCCCTATCTCCTGTTCTGTCTCCTCATCCTGACCTCATACAACTCGTGCTTCTCTGCAGAAGCTCTTTTTCTCTGCTCTAGGCTCTGACTCTTCCACATCCCTTCTTAAAGCTTTCCATCCTAGCCAGGCATTGTGGTGCACACCTGTAATCCCAACTCCTTGGGAGACTGAGGCAGGAGGATTCCTTGAGCCCAGGAATTCAAGGCCAGCCTGGGTAACTAGTAAGACTTCGTCTCTTTAAAAAAAAAAAAAAAAAAAAACTTTGCATCTTTCCATCCCACAGAAAATCGGGTCCAAGTTTAGTCTGTCTGTCTTCAGAACCTTTCACCAAGTCCTCTTACCATTCCAGTCCCCCCCACATGTTCTGCATACGTGACTCCTTTTTGAACTAATCCAGCCCTTTTTGCCTTGAATCATGTCAGACAGACCCAGCATGGACTTACTGGCTCTGTAATGCGGCCAAATTTTTTTTTTAACCTTTCTAAGCCTCAGTGAAATGTGGATGATAGATAATACGTAATAAGATAAGGTACCACAGAGGGGTGTGGTGTTTACGAAGATGCTACATATAAGTGGTATCTCTCAGGAATAACAGGAGTGACATTAACTTTATTAACTGATTGTTAAACTCAGGCTAGGCCATGTGTTTAGAATTAGTCCTATCCCTAATCCCTTTCTTTCACTTTATTTACACCTTATCCAAAATCCCAAGTTATTCACAATTAACTGGAAAGTGATCAGACTTTTTTGGCTTGCTCCATCTATGATTTTTCTTTGATTGGCCTACCACCCCTTTAACACTGCCTGTTTCTGCCTTAGCACAGTGGTACGGGCACAAAGAGGGTTTTTATTTATGTTCATCAGTGGTCTAAAAGTGATAGTGTCTGCCTGGGAGTGGATCCAACACCTGCTCTTGCTTTCTCTGAGACGATTTGACCAAGTTGTCTTCTAGCAGGTTGGGCCTCTGAGCCTCCTCTGCTGTGTTCTTGCTTTGTGTTACACAGAAAGGTGAGCCAGAAGGCCTAAAACTGTTTATTCTGGGGCATAATGTTTATGTATTTTGCTTTAAAAAATATCCCCCAAAAGACCACTATATACCCTTACACCTAAATTCTCATACCTCATTGGCGTTCTCCTCATTGATGTCCCTGCAGTGAAAGGTGCACATCTCATTCAAGGTCCTTGGTCAGGGAATAAAACTAGAGATAGAGGGGTTATCGTTTGAAGCTTTGTCTTTCTTAAGACAGAGCTTTTTCTAAGCAATGACAGAAGTCTTCTCTTGAGTTCTGTTCAGTACTGCTGTATATATTTTAACTGCCAGTTAGCTATCAGGTGGTCCCATCTCCCAAATTTTCCAAGATTGGACCTCAAGCTTTCTTATTTCCACCTCTCTCAGTACTATGTCTACAAACCTATATTCAGTTTTGTACAGTTGGCCTTACATAGATACTAAATCCCCTAGATTTAAATCAAGAAAAAACTACATAGACTCTCTCTTTTTTTTAAGAAAATATTGTAGAAGAAATGGATTCTCTTTTTTTATTCTGTGGAAAGTATAATTTGTTTTGTGTAAAAGAGCTTCAACCTTGATTTGTGCCCATTAAACTATTTTTCTTAGTTTGGTGCTCTTTAAAACCAAGCCCACCAGCCAAAACACTGGGTTTAAGAACTAATAAATATCCATCATCATATCCAGAGCAGGATCGCCAGACTATGGCCCCAGGGCCAAATCTGACCCATCGCCTGTTTTTTTGTACAGGTAACAAGCTAAGAATAGTTTTTATAGTTTAAATTGTTGGAGGGAAATCAAAAGAAGAATAATGTTTCATGTCACATGAAAAAACTGTGAAATTAACACATTAACTGCCATGTGAGTTGTATTTAACTCACGCTAGTTTTGAGCCCGGGGCCTGTGAAGCATATGTAACTCACCTTGGGAACTGAGAGAGCTATATTTCAAGTTGCATGTAACTCATGCACAGAAAACAATAAAAATAACGAATTTTTCATTAAATTAGAAAGGATTGTTTTGTTTTCGAAGTTTTTATTCTGTTTTCATAATAAAACACCGTGGCCCCAAGGAAAAAATTTTTTTCTAGTGTGGCAGTCAATGTGTTCAACTTTCAGAGTTCATAAATAAAAGCACAGCCACACCCATTGTGTATTATCTATGACTGCTTTTGTGCTACTTTGTCAGAGTTGAGACAGACCATATGGCTGGCAAATCTAAAATATTTATTGCCTGGCTCTTTACAGAAAAAGTTTATTAGAAAGTTCTAAAGGCTCAGTATGAAACCGAATACAGGAGATATTTTAGTATTATTATTAATTGGAAAACAATAGGAAGAGATGGAGTTGTCTGTGTTTCCCCTTGTGATTCTCCCAGGCCAGTGCTTCATGGCAGGCTCTGTAGGGAGAGATTTTTTGTGGGCAAGACTTGGGCACTCAAATCAGAATCTCATTTTAATGATAATTTTACAATACAAATGCCAATACCCTTTCAGACAGGCCTTCCCTCAGCACTTGTGCATGAAGCACAATCTGGACTGAGCTGTGACCCTTGGACTGTGCACTGACTTCCTGTTAAAGTCCTTCTGTCCATTCCCTGTGGTCTGCGCTTGGCATTGTGTATCCGTAAGAAGACATTCGACAATACACAGCTCTCCCAAACTATCCAGAATGAGTGCTTTCATTTAGGGATGCTTGCTTTGTAATTTCTTCTTACTGCCACCTGCCTGTCTCAGAGTTGAGAATAGTCACTCCACAGACCTGCTTCCATTAGCCTACCCCCTTCAAATAAATAAAAGGTAAAAACCTGGACATAGAAATTATTAGATTATTGCTCTATTGGTATTTCATATCCTTCGGAGGGTTGGTGGTATTTGGTGGTCTTTGACGTTAAAGTTGATCTCCTTCCTATACCCCTTCCTAGTATACTTATAGTACTTTTAAATCTCCCTCCACAGGTCAGATACCAGGCCCAGGTTCCATGATGCCTGGACAACCCATGCCAGGCCGCATGATTTCCACTGTTGCAGCCAACATCCACCCCTCTGGGAGTGGCCCTACCCCTCCTGGTATGCCACCAATGCCAGGAAACATCTTAGGACCCCGGGTACCCCTCACAGCACCTAACGGCATGTGTAAGTAGCATAATGAGGGGATGTATTACTCCAGGGTCTGTCTTGGGGGGCTGTAGATAAAGGAGGAAAACTTTGTTCTCTCCCTTAGGTTTGGCAGGTCCATGGACAGTGCAGTCTGTGACAGTGGGTTCCAGAAGATCAATTTTCAGTCAGTGCTCTTTAGCACCCCTGATGGGCAATTGCATAGGTGACGAGTGCAAAATGCTTCCATTCAGTCAAGCTGGTGTGCCGTAGCCTTTGTGGCATGTACCCCAGCACCAGTGTCTATGGGGAAGCCAAAAAGACATTCCTCTCCCACTCTTGTTTAAGCCTGTCTAGTTTGAATCTCAGCAGACATATAGAGCTACTCGTTATTTTCCCTACAGTAGCCTTTTATGAATACAGGGTTCAAAAGTGGTAAGTGTAAAGAAAAGAATAGAGACCAGTTTAGAGCTGGAGTAAAAAATAAGTTTCTTGTAGCCATTCTTGATATGTTGGTAGTGGCTGTGTAGACTAAGAAAGGAGACTTCAGGGGCTATGTTGAGAAGGACTATGAGGTCCCAGCAGACTCAGTGGAGAAAGCCCTGGTGCTGCTGAATGATGTCTGTCTGAGGCTGCGTGCAGAGGCCAGGTCATTTCTGCTATAAGCCCTTGCTCTTCTCCAACCTTGGCCTTCAGAGGGTTGTTTCTGGGGCTCTGGCCTGCTTTTTACTCCTGTGGGCAGAAGTTCACATATGTGGCCAAAAGTTAGCTCCTATTCACAATATAGAGAGATAGGAAGCATAAGAATTCCTGGCCTGCAGGAGCTTTTGTTGGGAAAACAGGAAATGAAAAGTTGGATAGTGATAATAGGATTTACCAAAAGTTACATGAGACTACGGTGTGCCTTGAGTACACTAGTATGCTGGGAGGCTTCCCAGGGCAGGGAGGTGGGTTTCAGGGACAGAAACATGTCTCATTCCTCTCTGGACTTGTAGGGGCTAGAACAAAGTAGGTGCACAGAAGAAAGACAGTGGTTTAGCTGGGTGTATAGGATCACGGCAGTCAGAAAAAATGATCTCCCTTAAGCTAGTGGTCAGAGGTTGCAGTATAATATAATGGGTCCTCTTTTTTTGGCAAGAAAATGTTTGCCAAGCCACCTTATAGGCAACACACAAATGACTAGCCTGTCAAGAGAGTTGACCAGTTTGCCATCCCGTTGCAGATGTAACATCATTGGTCTTTATCACTGTCACATCCTGCTGATAACCCATGGTTTAGGCCCTACGTGGAGCACCTTCAGAATATGGAGGGTTTCAGTTGGCACCTTCCCCACCCCCACCCACTTACTGCCATAAATGAATGCTCCAGGAATTCTGAGCTGCTGACTTGGCTCTATAGTACTAGCCACAGTGATGAGTTGCTCCCCCACTTCAGGCCTTCGTTTCCTCCGGTGAAGGATGATGTGAGAGATTAGATTAGTGGCTTCAAAATGCCTTGAAGAGTCTTGGGGGTTTGGTAGAAACTTCTTGGGTATAGGGTTGGGTGAATTGACTGGTGAGAAAGGTTGTACTTTATTTGTTTCATATGTTTTCATTTCTGGCAAGATCTAGGTGTTTTAAAAACGCTGGCTTAAATGATCTTTGGGGTTCCTTTGTACACCAAAGCAGCTAAAGTTGAAATAGGAAAGAGCCCCAGACACTCATACTAATTGTTTCCTTCAGGACCTAACCTAGTTTTGGCCAGAAATCTAAGAACTGCAGTTCAGGAGCTCTGGAGGCCTCCCTGGACTGTCCAGTTTGTCAGCAGCTGCCTCAAGTGAAGCTCTCTGGCCCCGATGGAAATGGTTAATCAGCAAGAAGTTATTGATCATCTGTTTTGTGCCCAGCTAGGCTAGGCATTATGGGGAAAAGAAAAATAAGAAGACACAGAACTTGCTGAGGAAGGAGCTTATTATTTTAATTAGAGAAACTAAATTGGTAGAGAAAAACCATTAAAATACAATAAAATCAAAATAGAAGTCAGTTCTGAAAGGGTCTGGATTGATACTTGGAAGGGGTGGGTCTTTAAGGAGGGTGGGACAAATTCAGATACTTCCCACTGCCCCATTTGGGTTAGGGTAGGTAACATGAGCGGTGGCCTGGAGGTTAAGAAGGAACTGACCCACATAGACCACAATGCCAGACGGCAGTGCCTCACAAGGCTACATTGGTTGCCTGCCACAAAGAAAATTACTTCCTATGTCATTTTTGTACTGAATGTCCCTTTCCCAAGTCCCTTGTGTTTCCAGCAATGACGAGTTATTCTTGGATGTGTTTGCAGATCCCCCTCCGCCGCAGCAGCAGCCACCACCACCGCCATCTGCAGATGGGGTCCCTCCACCTCCTGCTCCAGGCCCACCAGCCTCGGCCGCTCCTTAGCCTGGAAGATGCAGGGAACATCCATGCCCACTGCCATGAGCTGGAGTGGGGATGACAAGACTTGTGTTCCTCAGCTTTCTTGGGTTACTTTCAGGATTTTTCTTCTTACAGCCCCAAGCACACGTCCCTCCCCACTCCTCTTGCTACCCCTCTCCATGCTCTGACACTTCTTCTGTCAGGTCCTCAGCCAACCCTCAAGGGGAAACCTATGGTGACAGTGTGTCCTGGTCATCCTAAAAATAACCTGCATCTCCCCTGTCCTGGGGTAGGGGTATGCTGACAGTTTCTCTGCAGGTCCTGTCAACATTAGTATTCTATGTCTTTATCACTTTTGCTCTCCTGTGGTTTTTTGCTTTGTCTTATGCTTCTATGGATAATGCTTTGTAATCATTATTTTTTTTTTTTCTTTCTGTTGCCATAATTGTTTTAAAGGAGAGCATCCTAAGTTAATAGGAACCAAAAAATGGTAATGGGCAGAAGGGGGATAGCCACAGGGGACAAACCTTAAGGCATTATAAGTGACCTTATTTCTGCTTATCTGAACTAAGAATGGTGCTGGTGGTGAAGTTTCATGAGACTTTTGTGACACATAATTGCACCAAAATTAAAAGACATGGGGAAAGAGGACCTCACTGATTTTATTCCCTAGTGAGGACTGTGAGGGCCTCCACCCTACCTCGCAGAACATACCACTTTAACTAGTACGTGGTAGAGGAGAGCACAACATTAGAACAAATCCATTCCTTCCCCAGGCCCATTGGTTGTGATTTTCTATGCAGATGATTTGTTGGATAGGGGCGGGTGTTTTGTTTTTCTGGGGGCAGTATGAGCTTTGAGGGTTGGAATATCGGGAGGCATTCCTTAGTTTCCTAGACTATGCAGGAAAGTTTTAGGAGTCTAGGGCAATGGCCCCCCCACTGAATCTAGCCTACTATTCACTGCTTTGTGTGCATTTTTTTTCCTCCCTCTTAAAAAAAAACCCCTTTAAAAGAAAAAAAGACGTAGGTAGTGCTAAACACTTTAGCTCATGGAACTTGGTTAGGATGGCTGGGGGTACAAGTCCCCAAACTACCTCTTACAGTAGCCAGGGTGAGTGGAATTTCGTGAAGCGGTACTTTAGGTTTGGGATGGGATTAGACAAGTGAGGCAGGATCATCGGCCTCTTGTATGTACTTTCTCCTTCCCTTTCTGAGATCTCACATTCCATCTATCACAGGGTTGTCAAGGAGATGACGAGGGTACCAAGGAACTCAATTGGCAGTCAGAGCATCATGCTTTTAGGTTTAAGGTGCTCAGGCTGGGAGGGTGGAATGCCATTCCAGAGGAAGAGCCACAAAATGCCTTAATTTGAGCCCATATCTACCCCTGCTGATGAGTGACTTGAGAGTCTTGGTTTTCTCTTCCTGTCCTTCCTTCCCTTCTATCCTTCCCTGAGTAGGGAAAGGGTGTTTTTGGTGGAGCTTGATTTCCAAAGCACCTGGCTTCTTCACTTTACATTCTCAAGTGGCAGTTTCATTATTTAGAATGCAAGGTGGAACATCTTTTGGATATCTTTTTCTATATATTTCCTAATGCTTTGCATATGAGAGGGTGTAGGGAGGTGTTTGTAAAACACCTCAGAACTTTTTTCCTTAATATCAGAAAGTAAAAAAATAAAACCACAATTCAGATTTGCCTTTCAAACCCTCAGGTTTGCCTCTAACCAGGTGGCCCTGGTCACAATCAGAGGACTGGAATACTGGAAGCGAGACCTTGTTCCTTTTTATGTTTGTTCTGGACTCTTGGAGTGGAAATGAGAATGAGCTTATTCATACTAAAGTTTAGTTCCAATGCATATGCCTCCAGAAAGACCCCAGTGCCTTTGATAATGGCCAGGGTTTTCCCTACATCCCGCCAGTCTTTCCCAAAGGAAACTCATTCCAAATACTTACCTTTTCCCCTGGAGTTCTAGAAGTAAAATGGAATTCTGGTTCATACTGTGGTCCCTTGTAACCTCAGGTCTTTAATGTGATCACTTTCAAATTTAAAAGATTCCAGGTGGAAATATTTTTACTATGCTGATAATAATTCTACAAAGTACCTGAATTCTTAATGCTGTTATGTTTCAGTATAAGTGGTGACTTTTCCTTTTCATGTCTTTAATCTGGTTTTATTCCTGTAATACAGCCACCCGATTTTGTGAGGGGGGGAATAATATGTGGTTTTTGTACAAACATGTTTCTCGGTGTCTTGTTATTTTGGAAAAATGAGGGGAGGGAGCTTTGAGAGATTAGAGGAAATAGGTGAAGAAGTGTGATCTCCCTCTTTTTCAGTGAATAAATGAAACACCATTTCTGGATTCTAGTCCCATTCTCTGCATTCATACACCAGTTTCTTCATGTGTCCTGTGAAGAACGTAAATAATTCAGCCCCACCTGATCTTGGTCAGTGGTTAAAATTCTGTGGCTCAGGGCTTCCTTCCTGAGTGACCATCTTCATGATACTTAAGGAACATACATTTGAGTGTGCCTCACCCATTGTTTATTTCCATGGTCAAAGTGAAGAAAGATGAGTGGAAGTTCTCCAGAGAGGGTGGCCACCTCCAAGGGAGAAATAGTTTTGCTTAGTGAGCTAGAGCATGTTTGTCAGGATGCAGTTTAGACAGCCCCAGGCTGGAGGTAGGCCTTGAGGGCAGAAGATTCTGTGAAACTTGACAAACTCCAGGGACATCTTTGAGTACCCACAGGGCCAAATCCTATGCAGAAAAAGAAGCCATTGTTTTCAAGATGCTTATGAGTCCAACGAAGCCACCAAAAAAAAGGATTCTGTGTCTGGCGTGACATGAACACCCAGGTCCTCACAAAAGTGTGCCTGTAGAGAAGAAGGCTAAAGCCAGCTAGGTCTCACGGGATTCCTATTCTTGCCAAAGGGAGATTACAGAGGTTAATCCTTGATCTAAACTACCTGAAGACTGGTTTATAAACTTGAGTGTAAATTATTTTTAGAGCATAACAGGACATACACAATCAACCAGTCTTCCATAGGTTTCTTAGGTCCTTACTGTGGAGTATTCCCCCAAATGTGATTAAGAATAGTTTTCAAACTTGAGTACAGATCAGGATCTCCCATGGGATTAACATAAAAGCTTGCTGGACCCTACTCTCAGAGCTGCTGATACAGTAGGTTTGGGGTGAATTCTGAAATTTGGCATTTTTACCAAGTTCCCAGGGGGTGCTGATGCAGCTGGTCAGGAGACCACCATTTGAGAACCAGTGGTTAAGAAGGTTATGCGGTAGAGCAACATCACTACAGTGCACTCTGTGGGAACTTTAATCCAGTAAACATTTGACAGGGGCCTGCTATGTGCCAGGCATTGTTGGGCCTTGCGTACAGTGAAGTCACATTACACGTAAGGTAGGCAAGGCCCATGCCATCCAAGGCACTTACATTCTAGTGGGGTGGGGTATAAAGACCATGAATAGTTAATGACAAATATTTTACATAGTTCCAACTGTCAAGAAAATGAAACAATGTAATCAAGAGTTTCCTGGGGACAATTTCTGGGGGATAATGTGTATAGTTTGTCAATCGGGTGGTCTCCCTTGATTTCTGTCCTGGATATGGAAACCTGAGGGGTTGACCTTCATTCTAGGAAAATCTCCATCTGAATAACCAGAGCACCTTCTTGTCTGGATACAGAATACCAATCCCTGAGAACACAGCAAACCGCTCTGCCTGTGACTTTATTATAAAGCCCTTGCTTTCTACAGTTGGAAGAGCATAGTTCTTGTTAAGTTGCCCCTGTCGAAGGGCTCCTTCCTGGAAACAATGGGAAAACACCTCGATCCCCTTTTAATGGATTATCTTCATTTCGGAGGTCTTCTTTCAGAATGGGATGCAAAGGTATACATATCCTTGAAGGAAGTGCTACCCTCCTTCAAGCCTAGAACCTTCAATGTTGGATCTTCTTGTGGGCAGCTCCCCCTGGACTTCAGTTCCCGTGGCTTGTTTTTAGGCATGCCACCACTCTGCACATTAGTAAGTACCTATGTTTCTTAACTCCTTGGAACAGAGCTGAGACAGGACCACCATACACAAACGATATGACTAAAGGGAAGGAGAGAGTTCTATGAATCAACCTAAACAGAGGTGCCAGAAACAACTGTAGCTAGCTCTCTGTGGCCACCCAGCCCCGTTTTAATTCTTATGGGACCCCAGGGGTTGAGAGGGCCTACTCTGGTCCCTCTTCCTGCCCCTGGCCTTCCTTGCAGAATCTTTACTACTATTGCCCCCAGAGGCCTTTCCATGTGTCCTTTCCAACCCGTGAGAGCAGCCAAGTGACTGATTTTGGCAGCAACCTTACCCTTGAGGGGAGACCACCACCTACTCTTAGGGTACAGCTTATGAAGGCCTCAGCAAAACAGCCTATGCTTTAACACAGTACAGTAACCACAACTTTCAGGCAACTGACAAAATGCCTCCCTCTCTGGTAATCTACCATCTAAGGTGCCCTCACTTCCAGATGGCCCATGAGGGTTTTAGCAGCAGCACTCCTGGATATCCTCTTTGCACAGGCTGATTTCTTTGGCTGGTTTCCATGGCCATTTAGATTGTAACATCCCTTGCTCCGGTCTGGTTATTCCACAGTAGCTACAGCCCGAGAAGTGCTTATAGAGGTCGCCTGCTAAGGTAGCATGTCTCTTCTGTAGACACACCTAGGTACTCCACATCTGAGGCGCTGTTAGCTTGTGCTATGTGGCTTTCTACCAACTGGGTTGGCTTTGGGGTAATGAAATTCAAGAGGCCTTTCCAATCTGGTGGCAGACCCATTGCCTAAACAAGGTGACCACCTTCAGGTTGTGCTGTCCTTTTCTGAGATGAGAGGACTTGCTCAACTGAGAATGCAAAAAGTACAACTGAGTTTTCTGTAGTGAGGAGGTGGTGGTCAGCACAATGAACTCAGGCCCCTGGCTCCTCAGCCCCTCCCTTCTTCCTGGGAATGGAATAAGGAGGACCATTACCAACAACCCGTCACCAGAAATGGTCACAGAGCAGTCTGCCTTGCATTCTACAACCACAAGTCTGGTCTTGTTGCTGTGTGGCTCCCTGTTACCAGATCATGGCATTAACTCTTTTTCTTTTCCTCAGGTCTGATACAGGGGAGGTATTAACTCTTAAATGCCCAGGTAAAGTGGGAGGGTCAAGGGAAAGGAGGGAAGTCTTCCCTTCTACCAGTTGATGCTCTACCTCTGCATCCTGATGCCTCTTCTGAGATTAAGAAGCAGAAATGAAGAGACTTCATATTAAAATGAAAGAGTTTGAAATCAGGATCTTAGTTCAAATCCTGACTTTACCAGTTCATTAGCATGATATTGGACAGAGTTGCTAATCTCTCAGTGTCAGTTTGCAGATGTTTAAAATAGGACTGATATTTGTAGTATGGTTGTGGAGAATAAGGCAAATTAGAGCACAAGGAAAACTGAAAACTCATTAATATGTTAGTGGTTAATACTGAGGGCTTAAAGCCAGGAGTTGTGCTGTTTCCTGTCCAGACAGAATCATGCCCCAGCCATGGCAATTGGAGTAGCTCCTGCCCTGGACAGTGAGCCCCCTGGTGAAGCCGGTGGCTTTCCATTCACAGGGAAATGCAGCCATGGCAATGGTCCTTGTGCCTGCAGGCAGGTCGCCAAACCCAGTGGGAACCACAGAGGCATGAAGAAGCTACTGCCACACACAATATCCCTTACACCCAAATGAGGCATGGATGTGGGGACATGGGTGTAAGCTGTAAAGAGAGGCCACTTACTTTCACTTTCCAGTTCCTACACCTTACATTTCTTCTTTAGCCTACCCCAATCCTTGTGCCCAGAAGGAAATACTGCATTCATTTGCCACTGTATGATCACCAAGCACTTTCACATATGAGAGACTCAGGTTACCGATTCTCCGAAGGTCACAGAGATCTGATGCCAAATCCTGCTCTTCCCATCACACCCACTGCCTGGATGAGCTTGTCCCAACCATCTTGTGGAGGTGTCACCCAACCAAATGTGTTATGCTCAGTTCTAAAATTGCTGGTGACGTCTGCTAGGGAGATTAGAATGAAACTGAATGGTAATAACAGTTGATTTAAAATCCCAAAGTGAAGGAAATGGTAGCAGAATTTGTCTCCAGGTAAGGGAAGAAAATAGTTACACAGTTAACAAAATATATTAAAAAGAAGAAAGAAATGGGTGGGTAGAGTTTTTACACAGTGGGAGAACGTGCCCCATCAAACCTCTGGTGAAAAACATCAACATGCCCCAAACATCGAGGGACCTATCCATGAGGCCTTCTTCCCACACAGACTGTCCTCAGGAAGGGTTGGGAGTAGGCATGTCCACCAATCTCCATTCTGACAACCAGAACCCAAGAGTTGAGGGGACACAGAGAAAAAGGAACACAAAGACTACACATACAGTACAAGGGGACACAGAGATAAGCTACAGACACGGGAAGCAGAGATGTGGCTGGAAGCAATTAAAGGGTGTGTTGGTGCCTCTGTGGCCAATAGGTGAGTGCAAAGCCCTACCTGGCCCTTAGAGAGGGTTGTATTTCAAATGTGTTTTACTTGTCCCTGGAGGCAGCATGAACCCATGGAAAGAGGCTCAGGAAGAAAGCCCCTTTGGCAGGAAGCTCCAGACCCACTGTTCTGGGGTGGGTGTGGATGGTTGCTATTCACTCATTTCTTGTGGAGCCTCCCTCTGTGCCTGACCCTGTGCACTCAAGTGCTTTGCAGTCCAGTGGGAAACTACTGTGAACAGAGGATGAGATCAGAGCGTAAGTGTCTAACTGCTTGAGGCAGGCTGAAAAGGCTTCATGGAGGAGGTGATAGGAACTGAGTTTTTTCTGCATAAGGAGTTTGCCAGGCAGGCCCAGAAGGGGAAGGAACACTAAGCGGGGCAAATAGGCTGCAGCCTTAGTTCTGAGGGAAACTGAGGCCTTGAATCAAGGCAACCCCATTTGGAGACAGGAATAGGACAGATTAGGAGAAGGAATCTGCATTTTGGTCACCCACTTGGTCCTCTAGGACAGAAATTTGAGCATCTCGCAAATACCAGAGTTTCCTCATCTCCTTGGGCTGAGACCCTGAATGTCATCATTTGGGTCAATAACACATCACGAGGTAAATAGTCGGTTTGGGAGGATAAAGTAGGTGGCTAGGATGCAGCTCTGCCTCCCCACCAAGCATGCCTCTGGAGGCGAGTGGTCCTGAGCCGTCCTGTGAGCAGTGAGCGGTGAACGGGGCCCGCTGACCGCTCTAACACCTGGCCCAGCGTCCATATGTGCCTGGGTGGAGAGCTAGGTCTCTTTGGTCTACGCAGCAACTTGAGTATTGGTGGCCTGGGACACCTGGGTGATGCTGTATCCTGGGGAAGGAGTAAGACACCGAGATTAAAGGCCACTCAGACTGCCCCGAGGAGGCTAAAAGGAAAGTGAGGTAGCCCAGTCCCAGGGAGGGTCTTGTCCCTCACCCTAGGGATGCATTCTGGCGGGCCTGGCTGTGCGAAATCTGGGCTAGTGGCTTTGGCTGCTAACGGATTAGGTCTGAGCCGATTAGAGCCTGGGCCGTCGGCTTGGCTCCCTTGCCAAGCTCTGCCAACGCCCGCCCTTGTCTCGTGGGGACCCGGAGACCTCCCCGAGAACCTTCCCCGCCTTGAACACATGGTTGGTGCAGAAATCCGAGAGGCTCCGTGCGCCCAGGGCCTGGCTTATTTCCACAGTGGGGGCCCGGGCTTCCGCCCCCTGCGGCTCTTCCGAGCTCCGCCCCGAGCCTGCGGGTGTCCCGGTCCCGCGACGTCCCCGCCTCCGTGCTCATCGCATGCGGGTGGGTTCCTCTGGCGTCGGGGCCCCGTGCAGCCTCTTCGCCGGGGTGGGGAGTGATGGGGGGGCGGGACCGTGGCCCTGCCCTGCAGGTCTCCCGCCCGTGCACTTGTCGGCTAACGCCACGCGCGGCGCTGTGCGCCTGACCCCGCGCGCTCCACTTCCGTTTGTCCCCGCGTCCCGAGCGAGGGGTCTGCCAGTCCCCCTGGCAGGCGGCTACGTGCGGCGGGGCGGGCGCGGCGGGCGGGGTGAGGGCGGCGCTGAGCGCGGCTGCAGCGGCGGCGCGGGAGGCGGGGAGGCGCCGCGCGCCGGGGACAGCGGCGGACGGTGGCGGCGGCATGCGGCTCCTCGCGCTGCCCATCGTGGGCTGAGGCGCCTGCAGCACGGGTGGGAGGCGCGGTGGCTGGGCGAGCCGAGGGCGCAGCCAGCCGAGCGGACCGCGGACAGCGGTCAGGGCGCCGTGCCATGGGCCGAACCGGGGGTGGGGGCCCGGGCCGGGGACCGCCGCCACTGCTGCTGCTTCTGGGGGCCATGCTGGTCCTCGCCACTGGGGCTGTGCCGGGTAGGTATCGGCTGCGACCGGGACCCCAGAGACCCTTGTGCCCCACCCTGGGCCGAGGTGCCGCTGGCTTCAGGTACAGGTGGAGTCCGCGACCTGTGGCAAGGGGGCGGGGCACCGCCTTGCTCGTAGCGGTCCCAAGGGAAGGGGCCCAGAACAAGGTGGGGCCTGTGGGGGAGCAGAAAGGTGGGGGGCAGCCCCGACCGTGGCATGCGGTATGCGGTGCGGGCTGGGGGAGGGGCCTGGGTGGGCGGGGCTTGAGGTGGGGCGGGGCCGGAGGGTGAGACTTCAGGGCGGGACCTGGAGGTGATGGAGGGGCGCCTGTGGATGCGTGTTCAAAGCCGGGCCCTAATAGCAAGACTTCTGGATGGACCTGAGTTGGGGGCCGCCCTGGCCTAGTCCTTCAGACTCCAGGTCAAGTCTGGGGCGGGGCTCGAGCCGGGAAACATTGGCCTGGGCGTGATCCTTGGCTTGCGGGGGTGGACTCAGGAACAGAGCTTAAAGTGGGGCGTGGCCTTGGGCAACACGGCAGCAGCTGCCTAGGGTTTTCCCGGGTCTAGGGGAGCGAACAGTGGAGGGCGCGGGGCGGGTCTCAAGGGCCCTCCCCGGCGCGCCCCCTGACGGCCCGTCCCTCGCCCTCCCACAGCGCGCGAGGCTGGCAGCGCCGTGGAGGCCGAAGAGCTGGTGAAGAGTGGCCTGGCATGGGAGCCACGTGCCAACGACACACAGGAGGCCGCCCTGCCAGCAGCTGGGGAAGATGAGACCTCGTGGACGGCGCCGGTCGGCCAGCTGGCCATTGTGGGCCCAGAGGAGGCGCTGCAGACGTCAGCTGCAGTGACCGGCACCACCTGGCTAGAGGCTGGCAGCCCAGGCCTGGGTGGAGTGACCGCAGAGGCGGGCAGCGGCGATGCCCAGGCCCTTCCAGCTACACTCCAGGCTCCCGACGAGGGCCTTGGGCAGTCGTCAATGCCCCCCGACATTCCTGAGGCTACAGAGGCCAGTGGACCACCCTCTCCGACCCCCGACGACAAGGTTAGCCCAGCTTCTGAACTCCCCAAGGAGAGCCCCTTAGAGGTTTGGCTGAACCTGGGAGGCAGCACACCTGACCCTCAAGGGCCAGAGCCAACTTACCCCTTTCAGGGCACACTGGACCCCCACCCAGCATCAGATATAATTGACATCGACTACTTCGAAGGATTGGATGGTGAGGGTCGTGGCGCAGACCTGGGGAGCTTCCCAGGGTCACCAGGAACCTCAGAGAACCACCCTGATACTGAGGGAGAGACCCCTTCCTGGAGCCTGCTTGACTTATATGATGACTTCACCCCCTTTGATGAATCTGATTTCTACCCTACCACATCCTTTTATGATGACTTGGATGAAGAGGAGGAAGAGGAGGATGACAAAGATGCAGTGGGAGGCAGAGACCTGGAAGATGAAAATGACCTTCTAGTGCCCACTCGGAAGCCTGGTCTGGGGCCTGGGACAGGTCAGCCCACCAACCGGTGGCATGCTGTCCCTCCACAGCATACTCTGGGGTTGGTCCCTGGAAGCAGCATCGCCCTCAGGCCCCGCCCAGGAGAGTCAGGCAAGGACCTGGCCTCAAGCGAAAATGGCACTGAGTGCCGCAGTGGCTTTGTGCGGCATAATGGCTCCTGCCGGTCAGTGTGCGACCTCTTCCCAAGTTACTGTCACAATGGTGGGCAGTGTTACCTGGTGGAGAACATAGGGGCCTTCTGCAGGTAAGTGTGTGGCAAGCAGTTGCACAGGGGCTTGTAAAAGAGGGCCCAGGCCAGGTGCGGTGGTTCACGCCTGTAATCCCAACACTTTGGGAGGCTGAAGCAGGAGGATCACTTGACAGGAGTTCAAAGCCAGCCTGGGCAGCACAGCAAGACCCCATCTCTACAAAAAATAGAAAAATAAGCATGGCGTGGTGATGCATGCCTATAGGCCCAGATACTTGGAAGCCTGAGGCAGGAGGATCACTTGAGCCTAGGAGTTTGAGGTTGCTATGAGCCATGATCATGCCTCTGCACTCCAGCCTGGACAATAGAGTAAAACCCTGTCTGAAAAAAAAAAGATCCTGAATAGTGTGAGTGAGGCACACTCAGCAGCCAAAGGAGGGATGTGACAGGCACAGCTTCCAAGAGGTTATACATCATAGGATCCCAACTCCAGAAATACTTGCTCAGGCTTCTACAGAATTTCTTCTGTAAATGTACTTCCTGTGATCTCATCACTAGGAGAGGTCCCCAGAAATAAGATTTTGTATTTCTGCTGAGTGCCATGTCCTTAACCAAAACACTCAACTATAAAGGCACAATGAAGGGACTTCTCTAAGGGTTTTGGAAAGAGGCCTTTGCTGGTTTGAGGAGTTTTTGGTGGAGAGCACTGGCTGCACTAATAAAAAAGGTAGGCCCGTACACCTGCTCTGGAGGATAAACGTAGCTGCTGAGCACGCCCACCACGTGCATGGTGGGAGGAGGGCCCAGTTCCCTGAAGGGGATGTGAAGTCAAAGTGAGGACCTTCTTGGGAATAGACCCAGAAGAGCAACTACTCACGCAGGTAAAGTCAAGCCTAGAGTCTTTCCTCACGTTGCAGGTGTGGGGGTTGTTTCTTGACTTTGGGTGGTGGCTTTTTTCTCTACCTTGATGTTTTTCTACCTTGGGATACCAAGTCCATAATGCTTTCAAGGGCTCAGAGAGTTTAGTGTCCCTAAGGACATTTTCTGCAGCTATCATCCCATACCTCTTCAATAATTACCCCAATTGCCTCGCTCTTGGGCACTGCCTCATGGTGAGGTATTTAACTTGCTAGAGAGCTTGCCACCTTATTCTGGAAGAATCACAAGTCAGGGGTGATGTGGGTAGTTTGTGCGTCTCCATCCCTCACAGGCCCTAGAGGTGGAGTGGAGCCCTCAGACTCTCTTCAGGCCTTTCCCATTGGTCCTGTGTGGAGCATTTCTCTTATTGGAGTGTCTCCTTTTAAAGTGTCATTCTCAATGCTTCTTTTTATTGTCCTTTTTGGAGGTATATAAAGAATTCAAGTTCCTTAGGTCTTGATGTTCTGATAGGAGAATAACATAGAAAGCAATGAATATTGTGCCCTTGGCATTGAAGCCTGTGTTCCCATTTCTTTCTACGAAGTTCTTTTCTATAAATGATCATGATGTTAGGGTCACTCAGAGGATGTGACCATACAGTTCTGGATGGTTATCCAGCCATTGCCAAGAGGAGGTACTATGATTAAGAAATTCTGGAAATAAGGCCTTGCCAGTTGGTTAAGGGCTACCAGAAATATGGGAAAATGCTGTGATTTTGCTCCTCAAACTTTAGTTTTTGGAGGTCTGGAATTTTCACCTTCAAAGTAAGATCCCCATAAGAGTATGAAATTTGGAGCCCTTACTGTCGCTGGAGAGATATAAAAGTTCCCAGAATCTCCCGGAACTCCCAGAAAATTCCTGGGTAGAAGAGTAGGATTGTCATCCTCACTAAGCTACATGGCTTTACCGGTTGTGAGTCCACCAGTCTGTCACTGCCTCAGAAGGGCTTCTCCACATGTCTACTCCAGTTCCCCTTGCTTAGCGTCCATCCCAGGATCACACTTAGGCCTCCCTACCAGATTCCTCCTCTGCCTATGTATACCCAAAGCCTGGCCATGGCTCGAAAACTATTTTTGCATTCCACTCACAGGAGACTGCTGAGCCTTTAGTTGCAGACTGCAGTGTGCCTTTGTCTCTGTCACCCTGACCCACTGCAGGGAAACGATCAGAGCTGTGGCGGAACTTCTCTAGAATACTGGGTTAGAGGGCCCCACTTAGAGGGGTCTGCATTTCCTGGCAACCTCAAACAGATAGCCTCCCCATTACTGCAGAGGTCCAGTTGGAAAACAAAGAAGAATTCCTAGTTAGCCGTGTCTCCCCACCCTATTCTGGATGTGGAGTAGCAATTCTCTGGGGCATAATTTCCCCATTTCTGGGCCGCTTTCTCTTGCTGTGATTCACCCTGAGGTTCATGTCCTCTCTCCTTTGCCTGCCTCTGTATCCTTCCACATCTTTCCTCTTTGAAGCAGCCTGGTTCCCATGGAAACAGCAATGTCATTGGAAGAGTTGGAGCCTGGGAATGTCCCCAAGGGCAGGAGAAAGTCACTCAACAAAAGGACTAAAACCCACCCAGAGGGTTGATTCTCACTATGTCTGCATGACAGTTCTCGTAGTCATAGAACAGGAAGCTTTGGGGCCGCAGAGGTAGGAGGAGAATGTACATCCATCTTTTTGTGTTTGTCCTTGTCTGTCGCTCTCTTATTTTTCGGCGTCTGGTTAGCCACGTGAACTAGATGGGACTGCAAAGCAGCAAGACGGGTTTTCCTGTGCAGGGTAGATCCTAGTACTTTGTAGCCATAGCTCTAATTTGTCTTGTTTGTCATCTTTCTTTCACCCGGAGCCCAGGGCAGGGAGAGGCCTGAGAGAATTCTGTGATTGTCCTCATTGAGGCTGTACAGTAGAAGTTCCCTCCTCGGTCACTTAGCAGTCACATAACTTTGACCAGTTTACTCAGTTTCTCTGCACCTTGGTTACCTCATTTGTATCACAGACCTCCGAGCTGCCTGGCCCACTTCATAGGGTGGTTGTAGAGATGAGTCTGTAATGCCGGCGGTGAGGTCTGTGCAGATTTGGGGCATTACGGTTCCTCAGGTGGCCATAGGAACAGGCTGTTGAGATAAGCATTGGGGTCAGGGCCCAGGCCCTTGCCCCGGCGGTGGCTGCCTGCTCCATTGCCTCTGTCTCTCCATGTCGCTGCTGCAGGTGCAACACGCAGGACTACATCTGGCACAAGGGGATGCGCTGTGAGTCCATCATCACTGACTTCCAGGTGATGTGCGTGGCCGTCGGCTCGGCCGCCCTCGTACTGCTCCTGCTTTTCATGATGACGGTGTTCTTCGCCAAGAAGCTCTATCTGCTCAAGACAGAGAATACCAAGCTGCGTAGGACCAAGTGAGTCTATGTCACCCAGCCTCATTTGATCAGGGGCACCCCGACCCCTGACCCTGCTACACTCCTCCATGTGATCCGGGGACTTTGCCATGAGAGTTCTGGCACCTGCTCTTCATCCCTAGCTGTTTTGTCCGTGCTGCAGACTCACCCGGGTTCATCCATTCCTACGTAGAATGTGCTGGAATTGCAGCAGAGGTGAAGCCCCCATGGCACACTGCAGCCAGCTAGCTAGCAAGAGTCCCAACAGCCCTGCCCCAGGATAGAGGGTGCTTAAAGAAAAGGCAGCCGGCCTACAGCAACTCCCACTCTAGCGCTCATGCGAGTTACTGCTCTAAGTCTGCCTTCCCCGCCGGACGCAGCTTCCTCCCTGGTCTTTGACGGCCAGTGGCCAGTGTGGGGATTCACTCACGATTCCACATGGAGTAACTCCGTCTCCTTCAGATCTGCTGCCTCCCAGTACCAGCTCCTCCTCAGTGAACGCTGAGGAGAAAGGGTCTAGCAGCACACCGCATTGCTTTTTAAAAGCCAGTCAATCCTTGGTCCAAACAGAGGTGCAAGAAACTGAAGGAAACCCTCTTTTACTCTTCTGTGTGGAATTTGGTGGGGGGACAGGGGACTGGGGTTAACTTCCTCTACTGTGGGATTTAAGGACCACATGGGATATAGAATCTCATTGCAGCTCTTCCCTTAGCAGAGCAATGACTTTGATGCGCATGTGAGAAACGCGCCTTTACCTTTAGGTCCGTGCCTTGAACTCTCGAATGTGACCTTATTCACTATGAGAGAATCATTGTTATCACTAAGCAAAGTAAAACGCCCTTGCGAAGTGTCATAGGAGTCACAGAGGGAGGAGACTGGAGTGCAGCTTCCTTGAGACCCCAGAGACAATTTATGCAGAACTGTCCCCACTTCCCTGTCACCCTGGTGCCCCATTAATGCCCCTCCCCCTGACCTGAGACTCCCTCTAGAGAATGTGACTGAAGGACTTTCCCTGGGTCCTGGGAAAAGGACAAAACACCATCTGTTGCTCCTTTGCTGGGTAGACTCACGCAATGCGCAGATGCCAGCAGCTCCCAGCAGCCTTTCAGCTAACCGCTGCGGGGCTGGAAGGGCCTCTCCATTGTGCCTGTGCATTGAGGCGGCTGTATCCGTGCACGTGATCACGCCGGAGAGACACGAACCAGGACCCCTGGCTATGCCAAGGGGGGTGGGTGAGCAGGGGTGGACCGGGGGTGGGGGATGGGACCACCTAAATCAAGGCAGCTGCTGATGAGGACGGGGAGAGAAAGGAGCAACTGCCAGGGCATTGGAGAAGCAAGAGCTGTGGCTAGAACATCCTTGTTCTAGTCTTCATCCTTTAGCCAGACCCGTGTTTTTTGGCAGAGCATGGCTCCCTCATTTCTCCACATACCATCTTTCTTTCCCTAGCCTGGTTACTGCTCTGATGATGCTACATGTGCCCAGGGTGCTACAGATACTGCTGTAATTGATCGATTCTAAGATACACCTTTTCCCCCACATATTAACATCTCTGAAATTGGATAGTGTCTTACCGTCCTGGCTGTAATCACTGTTGGCCAGATGGTAGTCGTGATGTAGTTGTGATTGCTGGCATGCACAAACATGGTCATCGCTGCTCATATCGTTGTCGGTTCCTTATCTAAAGTCAAATGAGCTACTTCAAGTGTATAAGGAAAACTCTAGGTAACAAGAAAGTATTGGATCATGGTTTAAGTGGCAGAAGTTTTTTTCTTAATGGTACATCAAATAATGGTGCATCTGATTACAATCCCTGCCATTTGATAAAATACAGTATGTGACCCATGAAGTCGAAGTGTTACTACTGTTGCCATGTTCTGCCGCGATCATTTCACTTACATTTTACCTTCTCTCTCCTGTCCTAACCAGCAGATTCCGGACCCCATCTGAGCTCCACAACGATAACTTCTCCCTCTCCACCATTGCCGAGGGCTCTCACCCAAATGTAAGGAAACTTTGCACCACTCCCCGTACCTCCTCCCCCCATGCCCGTGCCTTGGCTCACTATGATAACGTTATCTGTCAGGTAACTTGTCTTCTTCACCTCTCCTTTATGCATGCTTTGGTCCCTGGCCCATGTCTTGGGTCTACGTCCGAGTGTGAAATCTCTAGAGAGCTCTGGAGGTCAGCTTAGGGCAACTGGGTGGGGCAGTGAAGGTGGGAATAGCTCTGATGGTATATTACTTCTTTGACAAGCAGAGACATAGGTAGTAGAGAAGACTTTTTTTCTAGGATGACTTATGATTTTTAGCTTCATCTGCACTTTAGAAGTCTAATTATTGTCTTTTATTTTCCATATCAAGGAGAAAGGTTCTGCTTTCACTGCTGGGGAGTTTCCTGATGGTCAGTGAAGCAAATGGTGGTTGCTCATTGGGATGAATAGAAAAACCTCTGTGCCCTTGATGCTATTTGAGGGCCCTAAGAACTGGCAGGCTTATACACAACTAGTTAGGGCCAAGGTGAGCATAAAACACTGGTAGAACCAGAAGTCTAGGAGTTATTCTGTTCTTAGGACAATGGGTTCATAAATATCAGTTGAAACCCAATAAAAAGTCCCAATAGAATGTTTTCTGAAGACCCTGGCCTAGCGTGTTGCCTGCATCAGCCTGACCTGTAAAATGCTAGGTACTGTCAGAATTTTGAAAAGAAAGCAGAAACTATCCGAGCCCCAAATCATGTCACATCCAAATACAAAAGTTCTGCCCATAATGCAGGCTCCATAGCTAAAAGTAAATGCATTATCACACAGATTATTACACAGATAAGGGAGCTAAACTGAGACTCTTCAGACTGAAACAATGGAATTTAAGAGGAAAGTTTGGCTGGGAATGGCAGCTCGTGCCTGTAATTGTAGCACTTTGGGAGGCCAAGACGGGACCGTTGCTTGAGGACAGGAGTTCGAGACTAGTCTGAGCAAGAGCAAGACCCTGTCTCCACAAAAAAATATAAAAATTAGCCAGGTGCGGTGGCTCACACCTGTAATCCGAGTACTCTGGCCAGGCCAAGAGGATTGCTTGATGTCAGGAGTTCGAGACCAGCCTGAGCAACAGCGAGACCCTGTCTCTACTAAAAGTAGAAAAGTTAGCCAGGCGTGGTGGCACACCTGTAGTCCCAGCCACTCAGGTGGCTGGGGCAGGAGGATTGCTTGAGCCCAGGAGTTGAGGTTGCTGTGAGCTATGATGACAACACTGCACTCTAGCCAGGGTGACAAAGTGAGACCCTGTCTCAATCAATCAATCAAAATTTTTGAAGTTCTTTGAAATAATGGACCACAGAGTATCAGAGCTTATAGGAGTCTTAACAATCTAGACCAGCGCTGCCGGTAGAACTTTCTGTGAGATAGAAATGTTCTATATCTGCACTGTCCACTACAGCAGCCACTAGCCACATGTGGTTATAGAGCTCTGGAATTGTAGCTAGTGCTATCATATTCGACAGCACAGATTGAGACCATTGTCTTCTTTTTACAGACAGGGAAACTATAGCCCCCAAAGGGGAAGAGAATAAGAGTAAATGTGGCTTTATTCATAAAACTCCAGAATCAGAAAAATTGTCCTGGTGGAGGAGGAGTAAAGGGGTCAATTTTAAATATGAAATGAAAGAGGTAAACTTAGGATGATTTTTTTCGGTCTTTGATATAAAGGGTGGAAAAAGAACTGATTCTTTCATTTGGTATACACTAAAATATTAGTAAGTTCAAAATGAATAGTGTAACTAAGGAAACAAGATGGCTTATAAACTTTAAGATTGATAACCACATTAACCAACCAACAGGGTGCAGGTGGCTTGAGGGCTGGACAGAGACTTGCTCCACTTGGGGAGCACATTATCCAGACCCTCACAGTAATGGCATTCAGTCAGCAGTTATTGGGTACTAGTGAATGATGGCCTGCGCAGGGCCTCTCGGTTCCATTGTTGGGTCTACCATTTTGTACGCGTGGGGCAGCAGGTCAGCGTGTTCATTGTCCACAGTCAGTTCCTCCTACCACTCTGCCTGACAGAGGGCAAGGGTCCCTAGGGAAGTTTCTGACCCAGGCATCTCTGGTACTGCCACTACAGACACCTTTCCCTTTGCAAAGAGGGAGGAAAGAGAATGGCTCCTATTGGCTAGGCATGGTGGCTCACGCCTGTAATCCTAGCACTCTGGGAGGCCAAGGCAGGAGGATCGCATGAGGTCAGGAGTTCGAGACCAAGCCTGAGCAAGAGCAAGACCCCCTTTCTATAAAAAAAAAGAGAGAGAGAGAATGACTCCTATTGGAGGGCTTGGTTGCATGAACCAATGCAAAGGTTTCCTGTTCTTGGCTGACCCAGCCTTATGGAAACAGAGGCATTCGTACATGAAAGCTACCCTGACCCTGTGTTCAGAATATGGCAAGCCTTGGCTGGGTGCAGTGACTCATGCCTGTAATACCAGCACTTTGGGAGGCCAAGGCAGGAGGATATTTTGAGGCCAGGAGTCAAAACCAGCCTGGGCAACATAGGGAGACCCCGTCTCTACAAAAATTTTTTAAAAAAAACAGGGCGTGTGCAGTGGCTCATGCTTGTAATCCTAGCACTTTGGGAGGCTGAGGTGGGAAGATTGCTTGAGGCCAGGATTTCAAGACCAGCCTGAGCAAGAGCAAGATCCTGTCTCTACAAAAAATAGGAAAATTAGCCAGGCATAGTGTTGCATACCTGTAGTCCCAGCTACTCAGGAGGCTGAGGCAGGAGGATTGCTTGAGCCCAGAAGTTCGAGGTTACAGTGAGCTATGATTGCATCGCTGCACTTCAGCCTGGGTGACAGAGTGAGACCCTGTCTTTAAAAAGAAAAGAATGTGGCAAGACTTGAAAGCAGAGCAGGGTAATTGGCAGTGGTGGGCTCTGCCTGGGGGCTGGGGGCTTCCTGGGCAGCACTCAGACCATCCCTCAGGGGAGCAGCAAAACCAGCCTTTTGGGTCTCCTGGCTCTTCTTGGGTCTTGAGGCTGGTGTCCTTCTCTCAGCTTATGCCCAGGGGGACATCATCCTCTGCTCTCTGAAAGCACTGTGGGTGTGAGGGGACAACTCTTCTGTCCAACAGGGCATGTACTGGTAGATTTTCTACCTTCATCTGTAATTCCCTCCATCTAGCCCAAAAGTCACACTTAGTCACATTCAAGATCTTGTGGGCATTGCCGATTAAAACGGTTGTCACTTTGCTGTGAAGTGAACCCCTGCTGCTCACTCTAGCCGCCACACTGACTGCTTGCACGTGACACCGCAGCAGGATGAAAGTGAGAAAGCCTCCAGGTGAGCCCAGGGAGTGACAAGGGGCATCAGAGCCCAGCCTGCTGTCCAGCCACTCCCCAGCCCTCCCTGCGCCCCTCAAACTCCTTGTTGGTATTGATGGTCCCAAAAATTTTGGAAAGTTCTATTTATTTTAGTAGAGGGGTTATTTCTTTTATATAAGTAAATTAGATTGAAGAGATCATTTTCCTACCGCATTGCAATAATCTCTACCAGCCACTCTCTGAAAAGATTTCAGATAAAAAAAATCTGCTGCTTTGAGTCTGGCGGGGGACAGGTCAGTTGCTGGTATCTGTGCCAGTGGCACCTCCTTCCCTCCCTCTGCTGCCCCAGTCTGTGTCCTCTGGGACTGACGTGAGTGGGGCTGTGTAGCCGTGGGCCACGGGCTGAGTCTGGGTGAGTCGTTTGTGTAGCTGAGCCAGCCTGAAAAGGGAACATCAGGAGGCACGGTGAGTGTGTAGGAGCTGGACACACTCCAGGTGTGCTGTACGAATGAAGCCACCTGAAACCCAGGGCGAACTGCCCACACGCAGAGCTGCCCCGTCGGTCCTCAGAACGGTGCTGTCGAGGCAACTCAGGGGTAACATGCGTCATCCTAAGACCTTCCAGGATTTCGGTTTATTCTGAGGATTTCTCCATAGTGTCTCAGTGCTTTCTTTCCCTATTTAAATCTTTCTTTCCAGACTCTGCTTCTGCATGTGTTTGGTAAAGCACTGACTGCCAGCCCCCTTCTGATAGAGGTTTGCATCTGGACAGGTGGGGGTCCCTGGGCCGAAGGCTGCCGTGTGGCTGGGGCAGAATGCTGGAAGCGGGGGGCGCATGGTCCCCAGGGTTATGCCAGATGTCCGTCCAGCTCCCTTGGGATGGGATGCTTCTGCCAAGTCAAACGCAGATGGGCTTTCTGCTGTGGGATTCAGCAACCCTAGGCTTCAGAGGATCAAGTTCTGGAGGAAACACTTAGCTTAGGAGAGCTCCATCTTGGTTCAGACACTGCCTCACTTGTTCTGTCTGTGGGAGGCACTCAGCTTGTCTACTTGCACTGTTTGGGTACCTCTGCTTCTTACTCTTAGCACATGCTTCTCCCACCCCTTGGCCCAGAAGGCAGTTTTCTCAACTGTCCAAATCCCATGAGCCCTCAAGGGGTCAGGTTTAACTTGGGCCCCACCTTCATGGCATCACAGCTCTGAGGCCCAGATCTGTAAGGAGTCACTTAGTCCACTTTTCTTCATACTATAAGAATGTTCCTGATATAGGAGGTGAGGGTGGGGAAAGTTATCTTGAAAAACTTGAAAGCAAGTTGTATCCTTATAGGAGGAGAGGTGGAGTATAGGTCCTTTGTCTTGTTCTAGATATTGGTGTGATTCAAAGTCCCTCCTACCCAGGATCTTTTTTTTTTTTTTTAGAGATGGGGTCTCACTGTGTTGCCCAGGCTGGTCTTGAGCTCCTGGCATCAAGTGATCCTCCTGCCTCAGCCTCCCAAGTTGCTGGGATTACAGGCATGAGCCACTGTGCCTGGCCCCCAGGACATCTTTAATGGCTCGCCTCTCAAGCTTTCATGTCCAGGGTCATCCACAAACAGTGCAGAATAACACAAAATAAAAAGTGCAGGTCTACCTCATCCCACCTCCCTCTCCATAAAGTACATGTGCTTGGGGGGTGTATATATACCTACCTATACCTATATATTTTATTTTATTTTTTATTTATTTATTTATTTTTGAGACAGAGTCTCACTCTGTTTCCCGGGCTAGAGTGCCGTGCTGTCACCCTAGCTCACAGCAACCTCAAACTCCTGGGCTCAAGCAATCCTTCTGCCTCAGCCTCCCGAGTAGCTGGGACTACAGGCATGCGCCACTATGCCTGGCTAATTTTTTCTATATATTTTTAGTTGTCTAGCTAATTTCTTTCTATTTTTAGTAGAGACAGGGGTCTCGCTCTTGCTCAGGCTGGTCTTGAACTCCTGACCTTGAGCGATCTTCCCACCTCGGCCTCCCAGAGTGTGGGGATTACAGCATGAGCCACCGGGCCTGGCCAACCTATGTATTTTAAACATAAATAGGATTTTGCTATACATATGTTCTGTTCCTTACTTTTTTTCTGTATATCATGGAGATCTTTCTATCTCAGCACATTTAGGTTTATGTCACAGCCAGTATTTTCGGGCTGTCTCCAAGCGGTGGTTGCCAGTATCAAGTGCCCGTGCGTGCTGTGCGCAGCTGCCTTGCCCGAAGTCTGCCTCCGTACTCTATGAAGTCGATTTCCTCTTGTTCTTGTCTCATTGCAGACGAGGAACATGTGTTCCCCTGTTGTCTGAAGTCTTCGAAACTCTATTAAATCGCTCTGCTCAGTCTGGGCCTCTAGAAAAGCACGAGTGAGGCTGAGGGCAGCGGACAGGTGGCAGTGATTTCCATACGTGGGACTTGTGAACATCCCTAATGTCCTATATGTACAGGCACCGCAGAAAGCCTGGGGTCTTTCCCGACTTTCTTCCCAACCCATCACTACCCTAACCTAGTACTGATATGAGCCAAACTAACATAGGCACAGACAAGAGCTCACCCAAGTTTTTTGGAGAATGCCCTGGTTCTTGAGCATGCTGGTTATGTTGAATTTTGGTGGTGGTTAAAGCAGGAGTGGTCTTAGCTAGCTGGTCAGATTGGGACATTCCCTACCTTCTTGCCGTCCATAAGTCTGCCTGGGTAGTTAGTTCCACAACCTCTTTGATCAGCAGAGTTCTGAGCACTTACAACAGCTACTTGGGGCGCCAGAGAAGGAACCGAGGCCCACTGAGTCACACTGGGTATAATCCGCTCAGGTGGCCCTGAAGGAAAAGAGGCAGGCAGGAGTTGCCACGGAAGTTCTCTGAATCTGCAGAGTGTGGAGTTGAGAACTGTGTGTGGTGTGGACTTCCTGGAAACCCTTAACAGGCAAATCCAGTTGGGGCTCGGGAGCTTGTCAGAGGGCTGCAGGACATATACAGGGACGGGCAGGACACAGGCACACGTCAGAGTGGTCCTGAACCAGCAGCATGACTATCATCTGACACAGAATGCGGCAGGCCACCGAGGCAGCCAGATTCAGGCTGGGATTGGGAGCAGACCGTTTCAGTTAGCATCTCTTGGTAGGAACAGTTCTGACAGTGAGAGGCTCACACATCTTTGGCCTCTAGGCAGAGGACATATTTTTGCTGTGGGAAAGGGACCCTCACTTTGCCAGGAGCAGCTCTGTAGCTGACTGTAATCCTGTGCGTGCCCCACTCACTGTACACATTGACCAGTTCCCAGACCGAGACGTTTTTGTGAAAGCAGAACTCAACAGGGCAGAGGGCCAGAGGAAGGCAGGGCCCAGCAGGCCGAGCAGAGCACAGCTACACCTGAGACTTTAGAGGCACCTGGGCCAAGTAGTAAAAGGGACAATGTCTCCTGATCTCTGTCCAAAAGAAAACCTTGGACTGGCCCAAATTAAAGGTATTCGTGACTCGATTACCTGTCAAGTTTTCATCTACACCTGGCCATTGCTTTTAGGATGGCTTTCCTGAAAAGTAGTGCTAATGAGTTGCTCTGGCGACCTTGGGTTCATTCAAGTCCTAGAGCTTTTTCTTTTTCTCAATTATGCTTCTTTCAGCCAGATAGAACAATCTGAGGTTATTTGATGGCTCTACACACTGTCTCCTCCCCCCAACTTTCTTCCTCTTCCAGGATGATCCTAGTGCTCCACACAAAATCCAGGAAGCTCTCAAGTCCTGCCTGAAAGAGGAGGAGTCATTTAACATCCAGAACTCCATGTCGCCCAAACTTGAGGGTGGCAAAGGTGACCAGGCTGACTTGGAGGTGAACTGTCTTCAGAATAATTTAACCTAAAGCAGAGCAAGAAGGGGGAACGTGGGGGTGGGGGGTAGTGGGAAGAAACATTATCTCCTCTTGTACAGAGTCTATTTCTTGTAACCATTTGTTAAACTTTTTTCTTTTTCTGATCTCATGGCATGCTTTGATGTATTTTGTACAGGAGGCAAAAAAATACTTAAAATAAGCAAAGAAACTGAACAGGATTGCATACCTTGGATTGTTTTGTCTGTGCTGTCTGTACATTGCTTCTGCTGCTGTGATTTCTAAACCCGTGCTGTTATTCAACTGACTTTTTTTTTGTACTTTGACCCACCTTTTTTTGAAATACCAGTAAAAAAAAAAAAAGTTCTTGAAATAAAACTTTTTAAAAAGCTATTCATTTTCTTAATGTCATTGTGTCCACTCCCTACCCATTCTTATCGGTGTGGGTTGAATTCTTACTTTCGTTGACGTGTGTATTTAAACATGTTTGAAATCTCAGAAATGGTCTGTGTATTAGTCTGCTTCAGCTGCCATAACAAAATACTACGGACTAGGGGCTTAAACAACAGAAAGTTACTTTCTCCCAGCTCTGGAGGCTGCAAGTCCAAGATCAGCAGGCCAGCAGGGCTGGTTTCTGGTGCAGCCTCTCTTCCTGGCTTGCGAATGGTCCCCTTCTCACTGCATCCTCACGTGGCCTTTTCTGTGTGTGCATGTGGACACAGAGAGATCTCTGATGTCACTTCCTGTTCTTATAAGGACACCAATCCTACTGGATCAGGGCCCTCCTTTATCACCTATTTAAGCTTCATTAGCCCCTTAAAGGCCCTGTCTCTAAATGCAGTCACATTGGAGGTTGGGGCTTCAACATATGAATTTTGGGGGACACAATTCAGTCTGCAACATCTGCATCACCTATTATTAAGAATACTCTGGGGCCGGGTACAGTGGCTCACGCCTGTAATCCTAGCACTCTGGGAGGCCGAGGCGGGCGGATTGTTTGAGCTCAGGAGTTGGAGACCAGCCTGAGCAAGAGTGAGACCCTGTCTCTACTAAAAAAATAGAAAAAAATTAGCTGGACAACTAAAAATATATAGAAAAAATTAGCTGGGCATGGTGGCGCATGCCTGTAGTCCCAGCTACTCGGGAGGCTGAGGCAAGAGGATCGCTTGAGCCCAGTAGTTGGAGGCTGCAGTGAGCTATGAACACGCCACTGCACTCCAGCCTAGGCAACAGAGCAAAACTCTGTCTCAAAAAACAAAAAAGAATACTCATTCATTCTTTCATAAATATTTATTAAGCACATACTCTGAGGCAGGCACTATGCTAGAGACCAGGAATACTAGATGAGTAAGATAGACCCTGACCTCAAGAAGTTAATAATGGAGAAACAGACTTATAAACAAGTAAGTATAATACAGTGTGTCAATATTATAATACAGGTGTGTACAAAGCTGTGAGAATTGGGGTTAAGAATTCAGAAAGGCTTCAAAGAGAAGTTTAATTTGGACTTTGAAGGCTAAGAAGGCATTTTTCAGAATGAAACAGAGATGAGGACATTGAAGGCAGAGGTAGGACACTCAGGAAACTAGTGCTATGTGACTAGAGGTTGTGTGAGAGGGCGGAGTCCCATGTAATGAAGTTGAAATGGCGATTTAGGACAGGTGCAAAGCCTTGAATGCCACATAACCGTAGGGTTGAGGCAGGGTCAGATTTGTTTTCTGAAAAGAAGACTGCAGACAGTGGTGAAGCAGACTGAGGATGAGGACTGTAGAATGGGGGTGGATTAGAGAGGGAGTGAAGTGATCTCTTCACAACTGTTGGGTGAGTTTTCCAGAATGTTTTGCCTGTGTTCCATCTGCAGTAATTCTGTTAACTGGAATCCTTGCGTTTTCTGTTGCCTAATTTCTGCTGGTGCTCCCTGGTTTGTATTCACATGTGCCTTGTTAGTTTTTGTGTCATGCCAGACATTATATTTGAAAAGTTGCTTATTAAAATATTTTGAGGCTTAGGATGAGTTCTTCCTCTAGAGAGGGTTTTTGTTTGCTTCGGTCAGGTGCCCAGGGGCACTAGAATTCTGGAATTATGTTAATCCAGATTCAAGGTTGGAGGTTTTGTAAGCCACTGAAACCATGCTGCAGACCTATTGGACTATGCAAGGGCTGGTTTGCTCCTAGTTCATCCTTGACCCTGGAGTGCAATCCTCTGGGGTCACAGCCCAAAACAGGCAGTGGTTTGTCAGAGTCCCACCTTTGGTGGGTTCTGTACTCCACCCCCCCTTCCCCCCGCCCAGCCCTGCGAGACTTTCAGAAGCACAGCCCATACTCTCATTCCCCTCTGCTAAATGAGCAAGTGCCTCCAGGGCACTAGTGGCCCAAATGCTGGGCTCACCTGTCTGGATTCCTGTCCTCAGCCTTCTTTAGCATCTCGTTAGCGCTTCGATGATTTTCAGATGTTTGTACAGCTTTTTGGTTGTCCTTAGTGAGAGTTTGTCCAATTTACCTAATCTCCCATTTACTAACAACAGAAGTCCTCTGTTTTCATCTTGGGCCTCTTGCCCAGATGGTGTTCAGCTGGCGCCGTGAGCTCAGTCTGCTCTTTGCCGTTGCGTGGGGCTGCGTGTCGGGATGTGCATTACAGTTTCCTAACCTCATCTCTCATCCACTTAGAGGGTTCGGGGTGGTACCGCTTAGGACTTCTTGTCCTCTCTGAATTCGGGGACCTGCCTTTCATGCATAGGTACCTCTGAATCGGCTCACAAGGAGGCTCGAACAAGAGGGGTTGTATGTGAAAGTGCTTTGTAAACTCTAAATCCCATCCGGACAGGAGGGTTTGTTGTGCTTTGTTTTGTTTCTCCCACAAGAGTGCTACGAAATGTGCATCAAAGCCGTTGTTCTCCCACCTTCACGGCACATGCAGGAGGGACGGGAAAACCCAGGGCGGAAGGGCAGCAGGAGACAGTGCACGCTTATTGAGTGGAGTTGCCAGACGTTGTGAAGAGTCTTTGACTCAAAGACAGGGCTGAAGTGTTGGAACAGGATATATTGATTTCTATCTGTGCCTGTCCTCTTTCCTGCCCGAGTGTCTGTGCTTCTTGGTGACCGTGATCCACAGGGCTGGCAAGTGCCCTCTCTGGGGACCCTCCAGCTCTTTTAGCTCCCCCCACCGCCCCTACAATTGCCTAACTCATGGGACATCCCCCTTGGCCCTACTGCTTTCAGACGAGTGTGCCCTTCTCTTCTCTCTGTTCCACCCCACTCTATAGCCTGTCCTGAGTCCTCCTCTCTACAGAAATGACAAACTGAAAATGTGGGAAAGTTAGTGTTCATGGAGGAAAAATCATTTGTGGAGCTTTCAGCACTGATGAGGGTGTTTCACTCAGGAGAGGTGTGCATGCAATGTTGAACCGTCGGCCTGTACAAAGTGTATTCGTCTCCTGGGTTTGCCGTAACAAATCACCATAACCTGAATGGCTTGAAAGAACAGAAATTTATTCTTCACATTCTGGAGGCTAGAAGTCTGAAATCAAGATGTCAGCAGGACCTCGCTCCCTCTGACAGCTCCAAAGATCCCTCTTTGCCTCTTCCTAGCTTCTGGTTGTTGCCAGCAGTCCTTGCCTTTCTTTTTGTTGTTATTGTTGCCCAGGCTGGAGTGCAGTAGCTATTCACAGGCACAACCATGGCTCACTGCAGCCTCGAACTCCTGGGCTCAAGCCATCCTCCTGCCTCAGCCTCCTGAGTAGCTGGGACTACAGGCACCCAACCATGCCCAGCTCCTTGGCATTCTTTCGCTTGTAGCTACATCACCCCAATTCCTACCTCTCCCCTCCCATGACCGTCTTCCCTATGTGTGAGTCTATATCTCCCTGTTTTCACATGGTCTTTGTCTAAGGACACCAGTTGTTGGAGTTCAGACCCACACCAATCCAATCTGACCTCATCTTAACTTGCTTACAACTGCAAAGACCCTATTTCCAATAAGGTCCACCAGTACTGGACATCAGGACTTCAGTATATCTTTTTGGGCGACACAATTCAGTCCACAGCAATGCCTCACCATTTACAGCACACTATCCTATCTGGGGTCTCATCCCTCCTCACCAGAGCCCCAGGGCCTGGGTCTTAAGACTAGAAGGCATCGATGACAATATTAGAACCTAGACCTGGGACTTCTATTTCAGTATCCTTTCCTCTGCACCATGTCACACCACAGACACTATATTAACAATTCCTTGTCCTTTCTCATATACGTTGTAGAAGTGAAAATATTAGCCTGTGCTCCAAGAAGTAGCACTAAACACTGGACTCAGAGATGCAAGTTCTCTCCATTTAGGAGCCACGTGCTCTCTGAACCTAGGGTTCTTCATCTATAAAATCCTTGCCTTTTCACAGGACCGTCTGGGCATCAGGGGTATGGCACTGAACAAAATGGACCAACAAAATGAACTTTGCCTTGTGGAGCTTACTTACTTCCCGGTGTCATGAAGTCCATTCACGGTCATATATGTGAAAGTATTCTGAGATGTGGAAGAAGCTGTACAAACCCATCTTCCAGGCCCAAGGGTAAGGGTGAGTTCCAGCAGGGTCTAAAGGCAACTTCATCGCTCAAGTGAGCAATGAGATGTGCAAGCACCGTCCTTGCTGAGTGCCGCAGCCCGGGAGCTCATCGCAGGCATAGGAGAGGCTTGGGGAAAAGAGTGAGAGACTCAACTAGAGCAAACTTGAAACTTGGAAATAATATTATCTCCTGAGTGTGTAACCGTGAGACTGCACAAAGTACACGGGAGCAAAGATACGCAAAGTTACCCTAAGGAATCGGATGGCCAGTCAGACTAAGCAATACTCTAGCAGATCGTTTATCAAAACCAAAATAAGAATGTGTCTGTCAGAGAGGTTCACCTCCTCGTGCACGCGTGCATGCAGTTCTGAAATATACACCAGGAGCAGAGTGGCCAGGGTGGAGTTCAGTTTATCTCGACCTTTACGAGAGAATGTTAAAATGGTTCATCTGTGAGTGACTCCCGCCAAGAGTTAAGAGTTGCTTTTGCTCCACGTCATCACCAGCACTTGATAGTTTCACACTTTTTCAATTTTAGCCATTCTTGTAGGCATGTAAGTGGTACGTAATCATGATTTTAATTTGCATTACATAGGGCCGGGCACAGTGGCTCACATCTGTAATCTCAGCACTTTGGGAGGCCGAAACAGGAGGATTGCTTGAGGCCAGGAGTTCAAGACAAGCCTGGACAACATAGTGAGACTGTCACTACAAAAAGTTTAAAAATTAACCAGGCATGGTGGTGCATGCCTGAAGTCCCCACTACAGATGGGTGGTGCAGATGAGGTGGAAGGATCACTTGAGCCCAAGAGTCCAAGGTTACAGTGAGCTCTGATTGTGCCACTGCACTCCAGCCTGGGCAACAGAGTGAGACCCCATCTCAAAAAAAGAAAAAAATTGCATTCCCTCATTATTAATGAGATTGCACATCTTTTACTATGTTTAATAGCTATCTGGATTTCTGCTTTTGTGAAGCACCTGCTTAACTCTTTTGCCCATTATGGCCAGGCACGGTGGCTCACACCTGTAATCCTAGAACTTTGGTAGGCCCAAGTGAGAAGATTCCTTGAGACCAGGAGTTCGAGACCAGCCTGAGCAATAGGGAGACCCCGTCTCTACAAAAAAATAGAAAAATTAGCCAGACATGGTGGTGCGTGCCTGTGGTCCCAGCTACCCGGGAGGCTGAGGCAGGAGGATCACTTGAGCCCAGGAGTTTGAGGTTGCAGTGAGATGTGATGATGCCACGGCACTCTAGCCAGGTGATAGAGCAAGACTCTGTCTCCAAAATCAAAACAAAACAAGATAATAGAAGAGAAAACACCACCAACCAATGTGACCTAATTGACCTTTATAGAACACTCTTCCCTGCAACAGCAGAATATACACTATTTTCAAGTGCGCAAAGAACATCAGTCAAGATAGATGATATTCTGGGTTATAAAATAAATTTCGAAAATTTATACGCATTGAGTCATACAAAGCATGTTTACTGACTACAATAGAATTAAACTAGAAATCAATAACAAAGATATCTGGAAACTTCTACCTCCAAGCACTTAGAAATTAAACAACACATTTTGACCCATAGCTCAAAGACTAAATCACTAGAGAAATAAGAAAACATTTTGAATAGAATAAAAATAAAAACACGACATCCAAGATTAAGGTGCCAACAGAAAAAACAAAAACCAAATAGACACCACAACAGATCAAAATTTGTGGAACACAGCTAAAGTAGTGCTTGAAGGGAAATTTATAGCATTAAACACTCTTATTAGAAAATGAGATTTCAAATCAATGATCTAAGCTTTCATCTTAATATATTAGGAAAAAAATAATTCCAGGCTGGGCATGGTGGCTCACACCTGTAATCCCAGCACCTTGGCAGGCCCAGGTGGGAGAGGATTGCTTGAGGCCAAGAGTACGAGAGAATTCTGGACAACATAGCAAGACCCCATCTCTACAAAAGAATTGAAAAATTAGCTGAGTGTAGTGGCATATGCCTACTTGGGAGGCTGAGGCAGGAGGATTGCTTGAGCCCAGGAGTTGGAAGCTGCAGTGAGCTATGATCGTGTCTATGAATAGCCACTGCACTCCAGCCTGGGTGACAGAGTGAGACTCGATCTCTAAAATACATGTGTGTATATATATAAACTCATTTAATCCTTATAACGACCCTGTGAAATAGCTGCTTTTATTATCCCCACTTTACAGAGAAAGAAGCCCAGGCACAGAGGTTAAGTAGCTTGTGGTCAGATGGTAGACCTAGAGCTGGGATTTGAACCAGGCCTTCTGACTGTGGGGTCAGTGCCCGTAACCACTCTGTTGCCTCTCTGTGGTTTTTCCTCATTGGCTTACTTGTTTTCTGTCTGACTTCCTTGGAAGGTAGATTTTTGAGAGCAGGGATCCTAACTGTCTGGTTCCCTGCATGGCCCCAGGGCACGCAGTAGGTGGTAGCCTTTGTTGAATGGGTGAATGAATGAATGGTAGACTCTGGTTTCTTGAGGACTGGAGAGTTTCTTGGTTGCACCCATTGTCCTGAGCCTAACTCCGGATCCTCACCCCTTCTCTGGGGCCCCCAGGGGAGGCCTGGCAGAGGTCCCAGGAGCCCTCAAGAGTGTGGCCCTTTGCTTGGGTTTGCCCTCTGGTTGCTGGGTGCTCTCTGGGCTGGCTCCTTCATCCCTTCCCTGCAGAGTAAAGGGAGTTGGCCTTCTTCCCCCTTGGCACTCTGTGTGCTCATTTGAAGTTCCCGAGGCCAGCCTAGTGGGCGTCCCAAGCTGCCGTCATTAATCACACAGCCTGCTGCTGCTGCCCACGCGGCCGGCTTTGAGGGTTGGCCAGAGCCTCTGGTGGGAACTGCTCGCTGCTCTAATTGGGTCTCGCTTGGGAAGCGGCAGGCCCCGATTCCCACTTGTCTCTACTCTGGCGGCTGCTTCGCCCTCTCCAGGAGGACAGCAGGCTTCCTGGTCCACTGGCTCTGTGGCCGGCCAGGGCAGAAGTTCGCCCTTGTTCTACAGATGGAGAAACAGAAACCCTGGGGCAGACTGGGTCCCTGCCCAAGGC
The DNA here is from genome assembly GCA_004363605.1 of Indri indri. Lineage (NCBI taxonomy): Eukaryota > Metazoa > Chordata > Mammalia > Primates > Indriidae > Indri > Indri indri. The sequence continues at coordinate 58,236 of RJWJ010003960.1, forward strand.
CATGACAAGGTTGCCAGGAGTAACCACCAGAAAGCCAAGTGACATGGCTCTGTGCCTCACTCTGCTGGCACCTGGAATGAGTTCCCACAGGAAAAAAATGCCTCCCCCTGGCTCCCAGGGCTGCCCGGGCCCTGCCAAACGCCAGCCACGGAACTCTAGCTTCTGGCGTTCACTAGGAGGTGTCCATGCGAGAATTGTCACACATCCCAGAGACCCTGCCAAAAATGCAAAAATGCAGAGGAGAACATGACCAACAGGAGCAGAGGGCCGGCCCCTTCTGAAGTGTAGTGGGGCAACTGGCTACCAGGTACCACTGCGGCCTCCCTGCCCTGTGCCTGGATTTGCCCGTCTTAGAAATGGAACGAGTTTTGGATGCATGACGCCTCTCCCCAGGCAGGCTCAGAGGGCTCTCAGGGCGGGACAAGTTTGATCTCTGCTGGCCGTGTTCCTCTATTTGTCGCCGAAATCACTTCTATGAAATCCCAGAGATCACGAGCCGGGAAGGGGGACTTCCTCCCCACGCCCTCTCACCGTGTCCCTGCCTCCTTTCCTGTTTTTCCTTCTGCCGCCTTCGTGCCCTCCCCACTTTCTTGTTAGATGGGTCATTTTTCTAGTGAGTCTTCCTGCCTCGGAGTCACACCCTGCTCCTAGTTCTACTCTCTGAGCACTTAGAATGGATTAATAAGTCCTTTTTTTCCCCTTTAATGGTCTTTTCAAGATCAAAGACAGCCAGAGTGCTGCTCCTGAACCTTCTCTTCTCCTGGCTGAATGTCTTCAGTCCCCTTGGCCTGCCTCATGGGACAGCTCTCCTGGACCCTCAGTGTGCCAGGTGCTCCTCTTGGGACATTCTAAGTGGGTTCAGAAGGGGTCTGAGTACTCTAGGTGCTGTCTGAACTCAGAGGGGCACACACGGCCTGCGTGCCCAGGCCCACCCCAACATCCACAGGGCAGCACTGGAGGACAAGTGGGGGCCACGTCTGAAAGTTTACAAATGATCACTCGAGCTAACAAACCATTCCAGAAGCAAACCTCTACTTTGACCTTCATACCTCCATAATGACCTGGAAGGCTAAGTTTGAATTTGATAATAGATGACTCCTTGGAGTTCTGCTCCAGAACGTGGTGGGGCTGGGAGAGCAGCCCCACTGTCCCCAGCCTGGTCCCTTCTCTCGTATCCCTGGCTCCACCTGCAATGCAAGAAACTTCAGGGATCCGCATGTGGCCCCCTAAGTCTATGTGTTCCGGCTCTGTTCACACTCCCTTGGCCTCCCCTCAGACTCCATCCCTAAGGGAGCAGGCTTGGGGCCACTGGGACAAGAGATTCTGGGGTCCCAAGTGCTGAGATGTCATGGGTATGGGTTCTCAGTGGCCATGTCCGTTGGTCCTGAGGAGCCCTTGCCCCATGGGGAGAGTCAGGGCCCTTCTCGCCTGGCTTGAGGGCCTCACTGACTTGCTAACATCATGCATCCCTCTGTTGAGTCATCCTGAGCTGATGCCCAAATGGTCTCCAATGTCATTTTTCTGACGTAAGTACCATTCTATTTGTTCAAATGGGTTTGGGGCGCAGAGCTGGACGTGGCCTTTGTAAACACTGAGTATCATGTTTCTAACCTGTTAAGATGCTTTCAAAACCGGGCACTGTGGCTCACACCTGTCATCCCAGCTACTCTGGAGGCTGAGGTGGGAAGAGCACTTGAGCCCAGGAGCTCGAGGCTGCAGTGAGCTATGATTGTGCCACTGTACTCCAGCCAGGGTGACAGGATGAGACCCCATCTCTAAAGGAAAAAAGAAAGATTATTTTGAGCGCCAGTCTGTGCTCCAGAATCACCTATGAGGTAACTATTGATATAAGTGCCACCTGCCATCGTACATCTGCTGAGTGTGCTATTTGTACCCCCAACCAAGACTTTTGTCAGGCTTAGCCCCAGAGCCTGGCAGTTTCACCTGCCACCCACTGCTGTCTGGCTCTGCTGGTCCCAGGGTGCAGTGTTAGTTGTGCTAAAAGCAAGCTAACGTTGGAGGGGAGGGGAAGGAGCAGGGAGTGTGAAGAACACTTTGTAAACTGTGAAGCTCCTGCTCTTGCTGTTTCCTGGGTCAATAGTTGAGCCTTTCCCAGCCATTGGCTTAGCTGGCTCAGCCTTTAGGCTGCAGGATGCCCCGCGCTGCACTTCAGACTGCCCACGGGGGCTGCGCGGCCCCTGCCTCCCTGACACTGCTGGAGCTCCCGCTGGCTCGGGGTCCAACCGCAGGTCAGGCTTCCCCGTCGGTCTAACCCCTCCATGCTGCAGCCCACCACCCCAGCCTGTGCCCACCATGCGGTGTATGCTAAGATGCACTGCCCAGACGCCACGGCTGCAGGGAGTGCAGTCAGCAAGCAGTCTCAGCAGTCGGCCCCTTCAGGGACAGCTTACCCGCAGAGCCGCCTTGCCCGAGGTCACCCCCTTCCCAGAGTGACCCACATCCAGTGACAGATCCAAATGGGGGCACAAAAGCTTGGCCATCTTGCCCCAATACCAGAGACAACCCCGATGGCCTGTTTTAGCTCCAGACCACCCTGTGGGGTCAGCCGAAGCTGTTGCTGGGCTGTATCATACCTGGACTTCCCTGGCATGTTTGCAGACAGGAGTGTGTAGGTGAGGCTTCGATAGGGAAACTCGGAAGGTTTCTGCTTAACCCTTGCGTGGCCAGGATATTTCCTAACAGTCACTTTGTCTCCTCAGGCCTTATTAAACTGTGATTAATAAGCTTAATAATAGCTGTCATCGAGCCAAGTATATGCATGGTACTCGACAGCATTATTTCATTAACTCTTGTGACAACTCTCAGATGGATGTAGGCATTCCCTTTCCTGTTTTTCAAAAGGAGGAACCTGATGCTCAGTGAAGTTCATTGAGCTTGCAGTGTGGACAAGTGACTATTTCACAGAGCCTCTCGTTCAAGACATCATAACCTCAGCCCAATATTTCTTATCTCTCAACTTTCTTATCTATTCACTCAAATACCTTTACCCGCGCAGAATCTTTATGGTTTTATTAGTCCTTTAGGGAAAGACATTTTGAAAAAAAAATTTTTTTTTGAGACAGGGTCTCTCTGTTGCCCAGGCTAGAGTGTGTCGTCACAGATCACTGCAGCCTCAAACCACCTGGCTCAAGTGATCCTCTGGCCTCAGCCTTCCAAGTAGCTGGGACTACCAGTGTTTGCCACCACAGCCAGCTAATTTTTAACTTTTTTTTTTTTTTTTTGGTGGAGACAGGGTCTGGTTATGTTGCTCAGGCTGGTCTCAAACTCCTCGCCTCAGACAACCTTTGCTCCTCAGCCTGCCAAAGTGCCAGGACTTCAGGCGTGAGCCACTGCACCCGGCCTGAAATTTCTATTTTAAAAATCTGTTCTTTGTGCCTATTTTCTAGTTTCTCAGTAGAGTAGTCATATTCCTCACCGCGTTTCCCACGGGGCCCTGGGGGAAATGAATCCAAGTCGGCTGCATGAATGATGAATGGGTGGAGGAATGAATGAACAGGAGTGTGAAGTTCTGTGAGAGTATATGACGGATGTCAAGTACACTGAGAGGTCTTTGGAGAGCCATTTTAGCTTTTCAGTTCTAAGCCACCTTTTTGTCCCGTGTTAAGGCCGTGGGTACACCCGACGGCAGCTGTGCTCGGTGTACAGGACGGGGTGGCAGCAGGGCAGAGGTCCCGGCAGTGGGGCAGCGGTGTGAGGTACAGGAGGAAGGAGGGAGCTGTTCTTTTGCCAATACCAAGCAGGTGGCCCGCAACACTGGCAGGAATTATTTTAAAAGCAGAAATTGGAGCCCCTGTGGGCTCTATGCCTGAGCCCTGGGGCCACCGTGGTGAGGAGGTCTGGGGAGAGAGGAGGACCCTGACAAGGGACCTGAGAGGGAGCAGCCAGGGAAGTAGGACAGCCAGGTGGGTGAGCCAGGTGAGCGCGTGTCAAGCAGTGACCAGCTGCGAAGTGCTGCTGGTGCTCACATAAGATGACGAGGAAGGAGAACTGGCTGTAGGTGTGGCAATGTGGAGGTTAATAGTGACCTTGATGTGAGTAGGTCCAGGGAGCAGTGGGAGCAGAAGTGATTCAAGCAGGCCCAGGAGGCAGGAGGGGCAGCCCACGGTGCACCGGGCGCCCTGGTGCCTGGGGGTGGTTGCCCACGGAGGCTGTGGGGCACCCGTGCAGTTGGGCCCATGCCTGGCCCCTGGCACTAGAGTGACCCCACTTTCAACTTGTGGTCTGCCCTGGTCAGGGTCCTCTCAGGGACCAGGCAAGGCTGAATGTGCCACCGCCAGTCGGGATGGTCTCCCCCCACCAGTCTGCCTCAAAGGGGCACCCACAGCCGTCTGGGGCCCATAACCTGCACATCTAAACCTCAGACCTGTGCTCTCACCTGTTCCCACCACCACTCTGGCTGCTGTCCCAAAACTTCGCTTGCTTTTCAGCTCTTCTAGTTTGATGCGCAGTCTCTCATCTGCCTCAGACTCTGTTCCAGCCTCCTCCCGCCCAGGCCTGCAGTGTCTTGACAGCCCTTCCTCTCAACTGGGTTCCCAGGACACACACACGGCATTCTGCTTCTGCCTTTATGATGGTGCATTAAAACACCTGCCACAGGTAAACCTGTCTCCCCAACTCCACATTGCACTCTTTGACAGGTGGGAGGCCTTGTCCGATGGACTTGGTTGGCAAGGTGGTCTGCCTGTATGTAGTTCTAATGACTCAGCCACCCTGCTCAAAAACACAGCCAAGGAGTGAGACAGGGCCCAGGACCTGCCGGCAGAGTCCTAAGCGTCTCCATAAATACACACCTCTCCCATCCGAGTGCTAACCAGGCCTGACCCTACTTGGCTTCTGAAATCAGATGGGATCAGGTGCACTCAGGGTGGTATGGCCATAGACCAAAAACATACACTTCTTTGAAGCCTCTTTGTTTCATCTTTAACATTCATGTGAATTTTACATTTTTCTTCATGGCTGTGTTTGTTTTTGTTTTAAAGCATTGACTTTTATAGTGCTTACATGTTAAATTTTTTTTCTTTTTCTCAGAAACAGGGCCTCACTCTGTCACCCAGGCCAGAGTGCAGTGGCATGATCATAGCTCACTGCAACCTTGAACTCCTGGCCTCAAGTGATCTCTTGCCTTGGTCTCCCAAAGTGCTGGGATTACAGATGCGAGGCTCTGTGCCTGGCCCATAATAAATTTTTAACTTCTCCCCCACTAAATATTCAGGTAAAATTAGGGCCTGGTTTGTCCCCTGGCTTCCTGAAGTCCTGTCTGCCTGGGGTACATGCACCCCCATTTCAGATGCCCAGGCTTCTAGAACAGAGTTCGCATTTTACGGTTCCTTGTGCAAGCTGCTCCCTGCAGACGCTCGAACGCCCTCTTCAGGCTGCTGCTCCTGCCTCCTGACCGGCCTCGTCTCCTTCCTCTTCTCCCAACCCCATCCCGGTCTGCCCAGCTCCTACATACCCTTCAAAGTCCAGCAGAGTCTTGCCTGGCTTCCCCTGGGAGTGGGGCAGGTTGGCGTACCCCCCAGGTGGCTACATTGGTGCTGTGATACTTCCTGCCCGCCACGGAGGTGGCTGTCCCTCCACTACTCTGACAGGGAGGCCCTGGGTGGGGGATCACCTCACCCACCCCTCAGCTGAGGGCTGAGGCTCCATCCAAACTTCCTAAAGGGGTGAGTGAGCCAAGAGAGACCCTGTGACTACCAAGCCAGGCCCCCTTATGACTTGAAGAACAATCTGGAGTCCCAGGGGAGGGAGGCGGAGCCCCGAGCCAGGCCACACTGGGCGAAGCTAGGCTCTGAACAGGCTGATGGCTCTCAGGACAGGGCAAGTGCTCAGACTTTCCTGTGTCGTCCAAGCCTGTCCAGAGCTCACAGTCTGAACACTCCATCCCCAGGGGCCTGAGGGGTGATTACATTCAGCTGTGTGGTTGCTTGGCCGGGGCAGCAGCCCTTTGTGATGGGACTGGGCTGGCACCCGAGTGTGGGACGAGGGGCGGGCTGGCAGGGAATCAGAGCGGCCCTTCTGCCACCGGCTCCGGCTTTCCGCTGGTGATACGTAAGAGGATTAGGGCTCAGAACTCTGGACAAGGGGCTTTTATTCTCAGGGATGCATTTTCATTGGCCTACAAAGCCCCAGAGACAGGAACAAAAGGTGAGGAGGGACCGCCAATCCCTCACCCTCCGAGTCTGGTGCTTGGGGGGAGCACGGGGAGCCTGGGCCCACTTCTGGTGGGTGCTGGCATCCAGCCCCGTCCAGATCTGCCCGAGGCCAGAGCTCCAGTGCCCAGAGAGGACACCCTCACCCTGCCATAGAGGCCTGAGCCACCCACAGGCTGGCACAGGGGATTTCCTGGGGCAGCCGTGGCTTACAAGGGAGTCACAGAATCTTGGAATGTCAAGATAGAAAGAAGCAGTCACCTATTCCAGCCTCTGTGGGAATTTACCTATGGGGAAACTGAGGCCCAGAGTGAGGCCATGACTTGCCCAGGGTCACTCAGTGAGGGAGGGCCTGAGCTGGGACTGACAGGAGGAATGCGAGGCCGGGGGCTGGGGGAGTCGGGCCTTGCCCTAGCCAGGCACTGGGGCTGGGTCGTGCCCACCGCTGGTTGACTATGCCTGCTCCGGAATGTCTTGGACATGGAGCCACAGTATGTGCTCTTTTGGGTGAGACTTCTTTCTCTCAGCAGCTTGGTTCTGGGTGTTGAATGTATCAATAGTTACTCCTTTTTATTGCTGAGTGTATTCCACAGTTTGCTTATCTAGTCACCAAATGATGGGCATTTGATTTGTTTCCATTTTTTGTCTACTACAAAGAAAGCTGTTAAGAACATTCGTGTACAAGTCTTGTTTATAGAAGACAGTTTTATCATGGAAAATAAGAGAATAATGTGGCAAACACAGTTTCTATCAAACAGAAATGTCTTGCCATATTTGCTGCAGTTCTTTTTTCTTTTAGGAAGAAAATACGCATGTAGCTAAAGCCACCATGTGTGCTGCCCCTCCCCCGCCCAGAGACACCCACCATCCAGACTCTGGTGTTCGTTATTCCCATGCGTTGTCGGTAGTTTTACTAGGTGTAGGCATTCACTCATTGAACAAATATTGAGCACCTACTATGTGCAAAGCACTGGTCTGGGCACTAGGGATACAGCAATGGACTTGACAGGCAAAAATCCCTGCCCTTGGGGAGTTGACATCCTGGTGGGGGAGACATTAAAAAAATAATTAGCCTGTAATTCTAGCACTCTGGGAGGCTGAGGTGGGAGGATCCCTTGAGGTTAGGAGATGGAGACCAGCCTGTGCAAGAGTGAGACCCGTCTCTACTAAAAATAGAAAAATTAGCCAGGTGTCCTGGCCCTCACCTGTAGTCCCAGCTACTCGGGAGGCCAAGGCAGGAGGATTGCTTGAGCCCAGAAGTTGAAGGTTGTAGTGAGCTAGGCTCACGCCACTGCACTCTAGCCCAGGGCTACAGAGTGGGACTCTGTCTCAAAAAAAAAGGTAATTAAAATATATGGTATGTCAGACAATGGTAAGTGCTGGGGAGAAAAGTACAGCAGAGAAGGAAGGCAGGGAGTGATAAGGTTGGAGAGTGGCTTGAAATTTGAAAGGCTTCAGACAGAGGCCACACTAGGAAGGGGTTCTTGTTGCTACAATGGTGGAAGAAATAACCCCAAAACTTAATGGCTTAAACACAACAAGAATTTATTACCTCCCATGATGTCTGTGGGTCAGGAATTTGGGAGCACCTCAGCTGAGTGGTTCTGACTCAGGGTCTCACGAGGTTGTGGTCAGAGGGCGGATGGGGCTGGGACCATCACCCTGAAGCCTCCTTCACTCTCGTGTCTGGGGCCTGGCCCAGGTAAGACCCAAAGAGCTAGAGATGAGCACAGCCGGGGCTCTTTTGACCACTCTCTCTGTCTCTCTGTGGTTTTTCCACTCGGTCTCCCCAGCAGAGCAGCTTCAAGGCAGCCAGACTTCTTACATAGCAGTCAGGGCTCCAAAAGGACATGTCTGAGAGCCAGGTAGAAATAAATTGCCCTTTCTAACCCAGCTTTGGAAATCACGTAGTGTCACTTCTGCCACACTCTTGGTCAAGGCAATTACAGAACTTTGTTTTGATTCAAAGGAAGGAAACATAGACACCCCCCCCCACCATATCTCAATGGAGTGTCAATGTCACATTGTAAAAACACGTGGAATGCGATAGATAGTGGTGTGGCCTCATTTGGAACATACAATCTGCCTCAGAGATCACATTTGTGCAAAGGCCTGAAGCGGGGGTGGGCAGTGATCAAGTGCAGCTCACTTACCTGAGGGAAGAGCATTCCAGGCAGAGGACACCAGTAAGAGTTGGAGGTAGGTCCCTGACCTGTTCTAGAATCAGCAAGAAGGCCAACGGGGCTGGAGAGGAGTGAGTGATGGGGAGACTGCCAGAAGGGTGAGGTCAGAAATGTAATCTGGTGCTTTCGGTCACTATAAGGGCCTCGGCTTTTCTTGGAATGTGGTGGGAGCCATGGGAGTGTTCTTAGCAGACGGGTGATATGGTCTGACTTTGTTTTTAAAGGATCACTTGGCTGAGGCTAGGGCAAGAGCAGGAGCAGCAGGACTGGTTAGGAGCCTACTGCACTGGACACTGCAGGCTCAGAGTGGACTGGTAGTCACAGAGCTGGTGGCAAGTGGTCAGATTCTGGATGTACCATGAAGGTTGAGACAACAGATTTTACTGGTGGTCCCAACGTGGGGAGGAAAGAAAGTGAGAAGTGAAGGGTAACTTAACTTCAACACTGGACGGATGGAACTGGGGAAGTCTGTGGAAGAAGAAGCTTTGGGAAGATGATCATGAGTTGGTTGGAGACTCCTCTTAGGCATCCAAGTAGAGATGTCGGGGAAGTAGCTGGAGGGGAAATATGGGCTGGAAATGTAAATCTTGCTGTTGCATTGTACTAGAAGGTCTAGTCCAGGCAATTAGGCAAGAAAATAAAAACAAAAAGCATACAGATTGGAAAGGAAGAAGTAAAACTATCTCTATTTGTACATGCCATGAACTTGTGTATTATATATATTAATAGATAATATAGAAAACCCTAAAGAATACACACAGACAACTATTAGAGTTAATACATGAGTTTAATAAAGTTGCAGGAATAAGATTAATATACAAAATCAGTTGTATTTCAACACAGTATCAATAAACTTTCTGAAAATGAAAAAAAGATAATTTCATTAACTCTCATTCATTAACTGGTGGTAATGCAGAATGGTACGGCCATTTGGAAGACAGTTTGGCAGTGTCTTACAAAACTAAACATGCTCTCAACACGGGATCCATCAATCATGCTCCTTGGTATTTACACAAAGGAGTTGAAAATTTATGTCTACACAAAAACCTACATACGGATGTTTATAGCAGCTTTATTCATAATTGCCAAGACCTGGAAGATGTCCTTCAGTAGGTGAATGGAAAATTGTGGTACATCCAGAAAATGGATTAGTATTCAACGCTAAAAGTAAATGAGCTATCAAGCCACAGAAAGACATGGAAGAAACTTGAATAAACATTACTAAGCAAAAGAAGCCAATCTGAAAGGCTACATATTGTATGGTTGCCAACTAAGTGACATTCTGGAAAAGCTATGGAGACAGTAAAAAAATAAAATCTGTGGTCGCTAGAGGTTTTGTGGGAGGGAGGAATGATTAGGTGGAGCACAGGGGATTTTTAGGGCACTGAAACTATTCTGTATGATAATATAATGCTATCCGTATGTCATTATACATTTGTCAAAACATAGACTGCAACACCAAGAGTGAACCCTAATGTAAACTGTGGACTTTGGGTGGTAATAATATGTCAATGTTGGTTCATCAACTGTAACAAATGTGTCACTTTGGAGTGGGATATTTATAGTGGAGGAGGCTGGGCATGTGTCGTGGGGGAGGGGATAATGGGAACTCTGTATTTTTCATTAAATTTTGTAAACCTAAAACTGCTCTAAAAATATGTTTCCATTTATAATAGCATCAAAAAGAATAAAATATTCTTTTTTAGTTACTTGAAAATATTTAGGAAAAAATTCAACAAAACAAGTGCAAGACTTTACACTGAAAACAAGAAACACT
>RJWJ010003960.1:68465-80862 GCA_004363605.1 Indri indri
TGGGAATGTTCTTACACCTTCATTTTGAAAGATGGTTTTGCTGAATATAGTATTCTTTTCTATTTTTAATTATTATGGGTACATAACAGTTGTATATCTTTGAATATAGAATTCTTGGTTGACTTTTTTTTTTTTTTTTTGAGCTCTTTGAGTATGCTTTCCTACTCCTTCTGGCCTTCATTGTTTCTGATAAGAAACAAGCTGTGGCCGGGCCCGGTGGCTCACGCCTGTAATCCTAGCACTCTGGGAGGCCGAGGCGGGCGGATCGTTCTGAGCTCAGGAGTTCGAGACCAGCCTGAGCAAGAGCGAGACCCCATCTCTACCAAAAACAGAAAGAAAATTAATTGGACAGCTAAAAATATATAGAGAAAAAAATTAGCCGGGCATGGTGGCACATGCCTGTAGTCCCAGCTACTCGGGAGGCTGAGACAGTAGGATTGCTCGAGCCCAGGAGTTTGAGGTTGCTGTGAGCTAGGCTGATGCCACGGCACTCGCCCCAGGCAAGAGAGTGGGACTCTGTCTCAAAAAAAAAAAAAGAAAAACAAAAGAAACAAGCTGTTAGTCTTATTGGCATTCACTTCTAAGTGATGAGTTGTTTTTCTTTTGCTGCTTTCAAGATTTTCCTTCAGCATATTTATTAAGATATTTCTGTTCATGGATCTCTTTGTGTGTGTGTGTTTTGTGTTTGTTTAGAGATAGGGTCTTGTTCTGGTTGCCCAGGCTGGAGTGCAGTGGCCTGATCGCAGGTCACTATAGCCTCAAATTCCTGGGCTCAAGTGATACTCCCACCTCAATCTCCTAAGTAGCTTGGATTACAGGTGTGCACCACCTCACCTGGCTAATTTTTCATATTTTTTGTAGAGATGAGGGGCTTGTTGTATTGCCCAGGTTGGTCTCAAACTCCTGGACTCAAGCAATCCTAATACCTCAGCTGCCCAAAGTGCTAGGATTACAGGTGTGAGCCACAGCAACTGGTCTCTGTGTTTATCCTGCTAGGATTTCATTGAGTTTCCTGGATGTGTAGATTAATGTTTTTCAGCAAACTGCAGAAATTTTCAGCCATTATTTCTTTGAATATTTTTTCCTGCTCCTTTCTCTTTATCCTCTCCTTCTGGTACTCTCTAATGCATATATTGATGTGTTTTTTTAACAATGTCCCACATTACTCTGAGGCTATTCCATTTTTCTTCATTCTTCTTTCTCTCTATTCTTCTGATAGCGTAATGTCTATTGATCTACCTTCAAGTTTGCTAATTTTTTCTTCTGCCTGTTAAAATCTACTGTTGAGAGCATCTAGTAAAATTTTCATTTCAGTTATCATATTTCCATTTGATTCTTTTAAAAAATTTCTATCTTATTTATATTCTCTGTTTGATGAGACAGTTTCATTATACCTTTCTTTACAAAGAAGAAGCTATCTTTTCATTATTTAGGTCTCCTTTCATTTCTTTCAACAATGTTTCTTGTTTTTAGTGTAAAAGTCTTGCACTTGCTTTGTTAAATTTTTTCCTAAATATTTTCAAATAACTAAAAAAAGAATATTTTATTCTTTTTGATGTTATCATAAGTGGAAATATATTTTATGTTATTGTAGATGGAAATATATTTTTAGGTTGATAAAATCTAATGAAAAGAAAAGAAAGAGGGCCTCTGCCTCCAAATTTTCTCATCCCCCTCACAGTAGGGCTCTGCAGATAAAGCCAGTTATATCAAGGGCTTGAAGTTGAGCCACAGAAGGGCTTAAAAAGTGTATAACATTAGACATCATTGTCCCTCAAAGTCCTTTGGCAGCTGCGGGCGCCACTTGCCTCCACCTTGCCAGTGCCCATGGCCCCAGGCTTCTCACAGCCCTGCTTCTGCAGAGCACTTCACTGCTCTCTGTCTCCACGCCTCATCCCAAGCCCACCTTGCTGGTCCACACAAAGCCACCCATTCTTCTCAGGGGCGCAGGTGGCAGTTTGAGATTTTAAACAGTGACTTCTCTTCCTCTTGGTCTCATAAAGCCCCCAAAGGGCAGCCCAGACCGAACACATGCTTTATCTGCGCCTGTGTCAAGCAGCCTGACAAGGCGCCTGTTCTTTTCCATTCCGAATCTGGGCAGGCCAGGGCTGCGGGTTTGGTATAGATCCATTCACCCAGGCAGGGGGTAATGGGTGAAGCCCTGAGGGAGCAGGAAGAAGCCCTACCTTGCCTGGGTGGGGCGAATCTGGGAATCCCATCAGAGCTCAACCAGCCTCCCAGAGCTAAAGAGCACCTTAGAGATTCTCGGAGATTTCAGAGAAAACACGGGTAAGGCCCAGAGAGATGGCCCTTCCTCACTTTCAAGCCAAAACAGTGAAGATCCCCCCCGTCTCCGACCCAGACCACTAACTGGACACCAACCTCCCGTGCAGGGCTGCTGTACATAGGCACCTTGGTCCCTCCAGGCCTCGAACACATCAGTTTAAACCTGCCCTGACCCCTCCTCCCCATGCTCCCGGGTTGCCAGTGATATCTCCCACTCTTAGCCTTCACCCCCCTGTCTTGTCACTCCTCCAGCCTTTCCTTGTCCCCACTGCCGGGCCTGGTTCAGCCCCTCCCAGCCTCCTGCCCACCCCTCCTAATGCCAGTGCTGTGGTTTTGGTGCCTCACCTAACCCATATGCTGACTGCTTCACTCCCACCTGTGGCCCCTGCCTTCCTCTCGTAGTGGACATACCACCTCAGACTGTCCTTTGCTGTCGGAGTTGACTTCCTTTGTGCACTCAGCCACTCATCCTCTCACCTCAGCATGAGTCTTGTGTGCCCTGATGCTCCTCCAACATCTGGGTGGGGGCAGGCTCGGGGAACAGCTGGGGGATGCAGGTGATCAACACTATTGGAGTTGACCCTGGACCAGTGGAGACAGAAACTGATAGACAATTGTTCCAGTGACCTGTCTAAGGTGCATAGTCCTGGGAGACACTCTGCTTTTCCCAGACCTAGCAGACTCCTCCACTTTGACAACGCACCCCTGCCCAGGTCTCTCCTACTTCTGCCTCACTCCCTCCTGTGGTTTCCTTCCAAGTAAGTGACCTTATCTCTCAGTTCAGCCTTTCGGGGAAGCCAGGCTAAAAACACTCATCCCAAGGCCGGGCGCGGTGGCTCATGCCTGTAATCCTAGCACTCTGGGAGGCCGAGGCGGGCGGATCGTCCTGAGCTCAGGAGTTCGAGACCAGCCTGAGCAAGAACGAGACCCCGTTTCTACCAAAAAAATAGAAAGAAATTAATTGGACAGCTGAAAATATATATAGAAAAAATTAGCCGGGCATGGTGGCGCATGCCTGTAGCCCAGCTACTCGGGAGGCTGAGGCAGTAGGATTGCTTGAGCCCAGGAGTTTGAGGTTGCTGTGAGCTAGGCTGACGCCATGGCACTTGCCCCAGGCCAGAGAGTGAGACTCTGTCTCAAAAAATAAATAAATAAATAAATAAATAAATAAATAAAATAAAAACACTCATCCTCTCTCATCTTTTGCACCTCTCATAGCTGTACCAGATTGACCACAGGTCCTCATCTTATTCATTCATCACACTTATTTAGTACCTACTGAGTCAGAAGTATTCTTCTAGGTGCTAGGGATACATTAATAAAGAAAAGATGGCTGGGCGTGGTGGCTCACACCTGTAATCCCAGCACTTTGGGAGGCCAAGGTGGGAGGATCGCTTGAGGCCAGGAATTTGAGACCAGCCTGAACAATATAGTGAGATCCTGTCTCTATAAAAAATATAAAAATTAGTCAAGTGTGGTGGTGCACACCTGTAGTCCCAGCTACTTGGGAGGCTGAGGCAGGAGGATCATTGAATCTAGGAGTTTGAGACTGCAATGAGCTATGATGACACCACTGCATCCTAGCCTTGGCAACAGAGCGAGACCTTGTCTCGAAAAAAAAAAAAAAAAAAAAAGAGACAAAAATCCCTGCCCTCAACTGCCCTCACCCTGCTTACATTCTAGCAAGGAAGGACACTGGTACGCAAACTGAATTGTGAGTTAGATGGAGAAGCACTCTACAGAGAGAAGAAAGCAGGTGGGCGATAGTGGTGGGGAGTGCTGTGGGTTGGGTTCTCCAGAAGCAAAAGCTCACCCGGAGTTTGAGGCCAACACCTGTGAAAGGAGGGGAGAGGAAGCAGGACTGGGCAGAGGGAGAACTTGAACCTTGGTGGAAGCCCAGCAAAGGGAAGAACTTGAATTCAATGGTGACGGAAGCCCCAAAAAGGGATATAGTCTGTCAGAGTCCCGCATAGGACGGAAATGGTCAGTCCCTCGCAGCCTCCACTCTACTCGGGCTGCCCTGGGCAGGGTGTGATCTCAGGCGAGGCTCCAGGCAGCCCTGGATGAGCAGAAAGCCGGAGGGTGTCTGAGGATTGCTCCTCCCGCGGCCACCCTCAGAAGGGGATCTGATGGAGCAACCTCGTGTCTGCCACACCGGCGTGCCCGGGGTAGGCCGCGTGGAGCAGAGACTTGAAGGAGTTCAAGGTAGTGAGCCCTGCAGATACCTGGAGGGGAGAGCCTTGGAGAGGACAGGAACGGAAGCTCAAGGACCCCCCCCATGGGGCCGCGACTGAGGCCTGGAGCAGCAGCGGGCGGCGGGGGGCCTGGAGCGAGTGAGCAGCAGGAGAGTCAGGCAGCTGCGGCCAGGTGTGCAGGCCCCGACACTCGGACACTTGGGCTTGGACTCTGAGTGGGAGGGAGGGTCGCAGTGGGGACATTCCTGAGGGAGGGAGACCCTGGAGCGGGACAGCCCTGGGGAGGCCACCGCGGGGCTTCCAGGGAGGGGAGCTAAGGGCGAGCTGGGGCGAGGGCAGGGAAGTGTGGGGAGTGCAGGCTGCGAGACGAGGCGCTGCAGATCCTGACCTCTTAGCGCGGCCGGCGGCGGGACTGTGCCCGCGCGCTGGCCAACGCCGGCTTGTTCATCCGCAGCTTTAGCCAACGTCTACTGCCCTCTGGCGGGTGTGCAGGAGATAACCTGAGCCTGCTTCCAGCCTTTTCTTTCTTTTGCCTGTGGTCTATGGGCTCACCTTCAACTCTGGACTACGAAAACTCTCTTGTCACAGATGGCGGAGGTGGCAGGCAGCACCTAGGAGGCAAGACCTCCTCAACTTAGAGACAGGGAGGCAAAGGGAACCGGCGCGGCAGTGTTTGGAGTGGGGCTGGGCAGGGCCCTTGCCGTTTTCCAGTAGTGATGGTCACCAGCACCCAGAAGAAGAGAAGTGGGGCTAAAGGATGCATCCAGGGCTGGCAGCTGTAGATCAGGTGTCGCTCTCAGGAGGCCAACAAGAAGACACTGAAGGCACTTGCCAGAGAGCTCTGAGTTCAAGGGCACGGGCATGGGTTCCTGCCAGGGAGGGAAGGGAATGAAGCTGTGAAGACACGACTAACGGAAAGTAAATGGACATGTTGCAGGCCAGTGATCAAAATGGAGCTAGAGGTCTGGTGGTGGACTGAGGGCATGAGAGGACTGTGGACAAAGGGAGCAGTGGGAGGCGCAGAGCCACAGGAGGTAACTGTCACAACACTGCTGCAGCCCACAGTCACTCACCACTGATGCTGACCCTGTCAGAGGAGTCACCGGCAGCAGAAAAAATGGCTCTTCCTTCTTCCTGCTGCCTAGTCTACTGCCAGTGTCTCCCTGGCAGAGTCGAGCTAGAATCCAGCTGGCAGAGAAGTCTGGAAGGTGTAGTTTGCAGGCCTCTAGCCCCTCCAGTACCGAGGAGAGCACTCCAGCCTAGGGGAGGGACCAGCTTCCCAATTGCTATGTAAAATTCCCTTCTCCCTTTGGTTCCTCCAGTCCTTCCAACACTCTTTTACTCAATTTCCCCCATCAAATCCTTCTGTTTGAATTCTCCACAGCTGCACTGGACTGTTCAACATGTGCGTAAACTATGACTAGGGGCAAATCGAAGTATTTGGGGACCTGAAAGTTATATAATTGGGGGTGGGAGGATTCTCTTTAAGAAAATACAACATTACAAATAATAGATTGGCTTTATTAGCTTCATAGTAAATTAACACCTCTGCCTATAACCCAACAATTCTACTATTAATAGGATGTATATCCTATAGGAATTCTAGGGAAATGCAAATTAAAAGCACAATGTGATACCAGTACACACCCATTAGAATGGCTAAAATTGCAAAGATTGACTATACCATGTATTGTCAAGGAACTAGAACTTTTATACATTGCTGGTAGGAATGTAAAATGTTACAACCATTTTAGAAAACATTGGCATTATGGAGTAAAGTTGAAGATGTGCAGCTTTTCCATTTCTGGTTTTATTCCCTAGGGACAGTCTTACACATGTGCACTAAGTTTTATGTATAAGAATATTCATGGCACTAGCCTGAGCAAGAGCGAGACCCTGTCTCTACTATAAATAGAAAGAAATTAGCCAAACAACTAAAAATAGAAAAAATTAGCCAGGCACGGTGGCATGTGCCTGTAGTCCCAGCTACCCGGGAGGCTGAGGCAGGAGGATTGCTTGAGCCCAGGTGTTTGAGGTTGCTGTGAGCTAGGCTGATGCCATGGCACTCTAGCCCAGGCAAGACAGTGAGACCCTTGTCTCAAAAAAAAAAAAAAAAAAAAAAAGAATATTCATGGCAGAATTGTTCCATCATAGCAAAAATCTGGATGCAGTGCAAATGCCTGACAGGAGAATGGATAAATGAAATATAACAGTGAAAATGAATAATCCCCATTTATACATCTCTACATGGATGATTCTCACATATCCAATATTGAACAAATAAATCAAGTTGTAGAAAAATACACACATTCATTCCCTCAAAATGAGCAGCTGCTATGTGCCTGGCACTCTTTTAGGCACTGAGGAAATATCAGCAAATAAGACAGGCAAACATCCTAGTTATCCTACCTTCAAATATGAAGGTTCAAATAAACAAGGAAGGTAAAATTAGCTCAGACTGTAAAAACCTGTCCTGCTATTCATCAACACAGATAAAGCCAGCTTTAACAGCAAACATTTTTCTCAAGGATATGCTCCCACTGTAGTCTCATAATAATCTCTTTCTTTGAGTGACCACTGCTTTCTTACTAAAAAACTCTGTTCTCTAAAATGAAAATGTTGCTCTTTGAAATCATATGTCAATTACTCCAGGCAACAACCACTAGGAACATACCTGTTGAAAAAGTTAAGTTTATTACTCACTGCTGTGAGGGAGAATGCACACCATAGGGAATCATGGGACGACTCATTAAGAGAGCGTTAGATAATAATTATAGGGCTTTGGCTTGTTAGGTGATTTGGGGGAGGGTTTAAGGATTCACAGTTTTGCATGGGAATGGATACTGTCAGAAAGTGGGATTAATTCTATGATTGGGCATCTTAATAAATCTTATCTATAGTGAGGTATCTTTGCAAAGGTTGTATCTAATAAAGTACTTGTATCAGGCTAAAGCTGTAATTGGTAAAGAAGCAGTTCTGTTAATAACTGGGAAACGAGATGTTTGGTAGTTTGTGGCTTGGATAATGTTCATGTTTTGTATTCAACAAGATACAGAGTGGTCTGGTTTTGTTTTGATCCATCACAATCAGTCTGTTGATTTTCTGTGAAATTGTTTATGCTCAGCAGGAGAACGCCAAGACCTAGCCGTGTGTGCCAGGCCAACTCCTGGATGTCAGTGGCTGTTTTTGTCTTTCTCATGTATTAGTAAGCATGAAACATCCCATTCTAGGCTGCAGGATCTGAGTCACCTTGACACAGAGAAGCAGCCTCAATTTCCATTCCAGATGCAAAACTTCAGATAAGTGACTACATTCCACATCTATCTTAACCTTGTAGTTTCCACAGAAACAGGACCCTGGGGCCACTTTGCAGTCCAGGCCAGATTATGACCCCTTTACACACAGCTGTGCTTTGCTTTGAGTCTATCAAAACACCGCTTCATTTAAATTTCACCTGATCCCCACCCTTTCCCAAATCATGTGACAAACTCTTCCTCTTGTGACAGGCCCCAGGACTACACTGGTGTGCTATCTCCTTCATTGCAATGAGTCAATAATCTTGACTTTGGTGGAATTACATGTTTGCCCTTGGTGATGTGAGGCCGATTGAGCTAGAACAAAACTATATACAGTATAATAGGCATAAATGTTATGGAAAAAATAAAAGCAAGGAAAAAAAGTGTTGTGGAAGGGACAGTTTATGATTCAAGTAGTGTGCTCAGGGAACTCCTCAGGGATAAACTGACATCTGAGCAAGGACCTAAGGGAAGTGGTGGACTTTTTAATTGGTTGAGAATCTGCGAAAAGGAGCAGTCTAGGAAGAAGGAAAAAGTGCAAAGGCCCTGCGAAGGGGCATAAGGGGCATGTTCCAATCACAGTTGCGTAGCGAGGCGTACCCTCACAACTTCTTTAATTCTGAAACCTACCCCTATCCCCACTGCTACTCCCTGATCCTGATTTTGCTTTTCTCCATAGAAGTGTACAAGATATAATCTGTGTTTATTATGCTTGTTTTCTGCTTCCGCCAGGGAAGGCATCTTCACCTGTCTCCTTCACTGATGTAGCCCAAGCTCCTAGCAGTGTGGGACACACAGAAGGGGCTCGACAGCCACTTGTGGAGGGACGGAGGCTTGGGGCTGAACGGAGAGAGAGGTTAAGGGAAGGAGGAGGAGGAGACCCGGTCACGCGGGACCTTGGGGGCCACTAGGAGAGGTCGAGAGCCTCGCGGACCCCCAAGGAGCTAGCCTGGCTAGTTGGGACCGCAGGAAGCGACACAAGCGACCAACCCCCCACCACCACCGTGGACGCGATACGCGTCGATGCGCGTGCGCCGGCAGCGGCCCCAACAAGGCGCCCGTGTGATTGGCCGCCGCAGACTCCTAGAAGTGGCACTGCGCACGCGCGCCTTTTCGCTCGCGACTGGTGCTTGCGGGTGTATGTTGCTCTCCAGCTTCCGTCGTCTCCGCGGCACCCCAGCTTCTCATCCACAGTGCTAGTTCCCGGAGCTCGGAATGTTCCCGGAACTCAATAACCTTCTCAACATCACCCCCGACAGGGCGGAGCAGGTAAGATGTCGCGTGGTCCGGAAGGGGTCGGGTCTTGGGAGCGTGGCGACATACTGCATCCGGGACGCGGCGCGTACGAGCAGATGGGAAAGGCGCGACGACCGCGGGCACCGGGCGCCTGGGAGTTGTAGTCCCTAGAGAACCAAGGGGGGCTGGGGCTGGAGACTTGGGTCCGCCGAAGGTGGGCCTCTGGACCTTTCGCATGCTCTCAGAGGCCGTGCGTCCCCTTAAAAGTCCCTAGGAAGCATGTCCGATAATTGGGTTGGCTTGTATTCACAGACATGTACCGGGGAGCCCTGTGCGTCGTCACTGGGGTGGGGGGTACTAGGAGCCCAGAGGAGGTTACCGAACAGACCCTAGAGGAGAATTCGATCTCCGGCCGTCCTAATGGAACAGCTTCTTAACCGCCTCGGAGCATGGGCATGTTGTATGGAACACTGCTACTCCTTTTAGCACTTTCTCCTCGTGGTCTCTAATTGAGCTGTTCAAAGCTGCAAGCAGCTAACATTGGGTTGCATCAAGTCCACCTTCGGCACCACAGCCCGGCCACTGTTTTCTCCACTCCTTCTCATGCTCCGGGGCACCTCCATATCTTTCGCACTTTAACGCAGTGGTTACCTCTCTCAGGAGCATATCTTGTCGTATTTCATAACCTTTGTCTTCCTAATGAAATGGTAGGCTCCTTCAGGCAGCCAGGATACATGTGTGTAAAGCCTTTTTATGACCCATAGTGCCAGGCAAATTGTAACTCTTAATATATCTTTGTGGATTTTAGTTGCCCAGCAATCTGTCCAAGCCTCCAGATGGCTCTAGTTACCTTGCCAATTACTACTGGCACTTTCAAAGCTCTCAGAGTGAGGGAATGGAGGATTCAAGTGGACACTAGGGAATGACAGCACTGGGAGTAACCCTCAAGGTCTGACTGTCTGATCTTTCATATTTTATAAGTGAAAAGAACCAAGGCCCAGAGAAGATAGGCACTTGCCTAAGGTCACATGGCAAGGAAGTGGCATGTGTGGTACCACAGGATCCTGACCCTCCCCTCTCACTGACAGAACTAGAGATGGCTGGAGCAGGGCAACCAGGCACTGCAGAGACCACCTTTAGAGCTCTTTCCAGGGCTCTTCAAGATCAGAGCTCTGACTGAAGCAGGGACACTGGGAGAATTTTGTTGATGGAGGTCTCCACCAACAACTACTTCCTCCCCTCTCACCTACCCTGTAGGACAGAATGGCATCAAAATTAGAAATAGGAAGTTAGATTAGAAGACCTTTTTGAAGGCCCCTTCCAATCCTGGCAGTTTTCATTGTCTTCTGATGGTAAAAGCATCCTTTGTTCAGGATCTAATTCTCCCTAAGACTTTTTCCTGATTACTAAGATGAGGAGTGAGGAAGAGAAGGAATTTTATTCTGTTTTGCCTTGAAAAAGTGGAGGCTGAGGTCATGAATAACTTAATACTGATAACTTTAGTAATTGATTTTTCCATAATTTTAACTTATTTTCTTTTTTGAGTAAACTTAGCCTATGTATCATTAAAAATTACACTCTATAGGTGTAGTAATTTAGGGTGGACACAACTGACTAGATTTCTACACTGCGTTGACCTTTTTCCAAGGAGTTTAATTCACCTTTTTGTGTTCCTTGTCACTTTTAGGGGAAACTGACTCTACTCTGTGATGCCAAGACAGATGGCAGTTTCCTTGTGCACCACTTTCTCTCCTTCTACCTCAAAGGTATGGGACTCATTGATGCTGTAGAAAAGAAACCCAAAGCAAAAAATGAAACAAAAACCAAAACTGTTTCAGGAAGCAATGAGAATAGCATTTACTGACCAGGGCTTTGGTGTTTGGGTAACTAGGGCACTATTTTATTGGGTAACAGATTATTGGACCATCTTGTTCCTTCCCAAACCCTGCCAAAGAGTGGCATGTGCTCACTGTTTCCATGTCCTACCTTCCCCTTCCGCACACACTGTGCAGGCACTGCCTCAGGGAGGTCCTTTTGTGGCCTCCCAATTTGGTTGCTCCTTAGTTCTTAAGTATCTTGATCTCTGGGCACTTGGCACTATTGACACTTGGCTGTGGTAGTAGATGCTTCCTAAGGAACATGGCCACTGCAGTTTACATATGGAAATAGATTAGAAAAAGAAAATAGCCAAATGAAAAAAAAGACTCATTTGTCAGTGGATTCTCCTTGAGCACGTACTTTGCGAGGCTGGGATACAAGCTAGACCTTTGGCGCTCATAGTCATAATAATAATAATAATTCACAGCTTTGAAAGTGATTTTCTTTTTCAGATGATGTGATTGTCAGCATTAGAAAAAGCAAGAGAATGTACAGATAAATTATTAGAATTAATAAGTTCCAGTCAAGTAGCTGGAGCTCCTTTGTGCTTCTCTTATTTCCTGTTGGATAAAAGACCAGTTTTACCCATAATAACTAAAAGTAAAAAATTAAAACGTTTGAAAAAGAAAGACCAGTTAAAAAAATCAGTTGTATTCCTATATACCAACAATAAACAGAAAAAAAGACACAATTGAAAAAAGACACAATTTATTTACAATAGAACAAAATTACCTAGTAATACATTGGACAGAAATACATCTTAGAATCAGTGAAATAAGGCATAACTTAAATAAGAAAAAAGTACATCTTAGAATCAAATTGGGTATGTCAGGGTGCAAGGCTTTTGGGTCTCTAGATCTGCCTCGGTGCTTTTGTTTCCAGAGGTAGGAAGTCTGTGAGACTGGTTGTAAGTAGAAGATTTGTTAAAAATCATTTTATTTTTGTTTTCTAGCTAATTGTAAAGTCTGCTTTGTGGCACTCCTCCAGTCCTTCAGCCACTACAACATCGTGGGACAGAAGCTGGTAGGTATTTTAGAACGCTGTGGTGAGGTTCCCCGAGTGAGTACATGTACCACGCACTTGTGAGCATGATCCAAGGCTGGGCTTTCCTGTTTGTGTTGTAGAGAACTTAGCAAAGGAGAGAAGAAGGAAATCTTGGGATCCTGAACTCCTTATCTGAAGGGCTATGGTAGCATCTCAGCATGTTTTATTGGTTGAGAATTCGTAGAATCAGGCCTGCCGTTTGTAGATGTTAATTAATCAAACACTTCTCTACTGATTCTGCACCAGTTAAGGGTTTCTCCTTCTCAGTGTGGGCTTTAATCTTGGTTCTGCTGGGTTGGAGATTGCAGAGATTGCACCTTACTCTGCTGTGAAATTGGGTGCCTCCTGCTGTCTCTCCCTAAGTCTAGGGCTTGAGATCCCAGTGTGGGGGAGAGGCACTTTTGTTGCTTGCCCCTCACTTCATCAATGGAATAAGATGGCCGAGAGGCTGGTGAACTTCTT
>RJWJ010003961.1:0-33421 GCA_004363605.1 Indri indri
TACCATGGAGTACTATTCAGCTTTAAGAAACAATGGTGATATAGCACCTCTTGTATACTCCTGGATAGGGTTGGAATGCATTCTACTAAGTGAAGTATCCCAAGAATGGAAAAACAAGCACCACATGTACTCACCATCAAATTGGTAGTAACTGAACAACACATAAGTGTACATATAAGAATAACATCTATTGGATGTCTGGTAGGGAGGGAGGGGGAAGGGGGAGCGAGGGGGAGGAGGGGATGGATATATGCATACACAAAGAGTGCAATGCTCACCATCCGAGAGATGGACACACTTGAAACTGGGACTTGGGGGGAAGGGGGGCAAGGGCAACATACGTAACCTAAACATCTGTACCCCTATAATAACAAACAATAAAAAAAAATAAAAATAAAAAGAATTGAGTTCATTTTGGAACCTCTCCCCAGACTTTGCACAACTGAATCCACAAGGTGAAGTTATCTTTCAGAACCAGTCAGGTAACAGCTGGGAAGAAGGTGAGGACACTAACATATGGCATTGTTTAATGTCACTAGGACTGTGTGGGAAGGAGAGCCCTTTGTATTTTTCTTGGACTTTTGAAATGTGGCCTACGTTCCATTGAAATCTCCATACAAAAACACCATTAAACCAAAATTAAGGGCTCTATACATTCCAATAATAGCTGGATGATGCAGAATAACATATTTGCTAGCTGAAAAGTACCTCTGAATAGCTTGTGGAACTGCTGGAAGTCTTGTTTTCCAAGCCCATTAAGTTTATGCAATAGAGCACACAGACAGTGGCAGCTGCCTGACATATCCCATTGTGCTCAAGGACTAGAAAGTGACAAGGTTAATGAGACTTTGTATTGATGTTGAACCATTGCGAGCAGAGCTGGATTACAGGTAACCACTGCCTTACAGGTGCTCCAGTGATTTTAAAGTGTTAATAAGCTTACAAGAGCACAAGGAGAATAGGTCTATTTTTGATGGAAAATCACCCTTAAAGAAAATATATTTTATATAATATATCCAGACTTTTAAAGTTATCAATCTATAGCACTATTTAGTAAGATTCTGGGAGAAGAATTGGACAAGAGTTCTCCAATTTGAGGAGTTCAAGGAAATCCTGACTGTTGGATAGAGGCATTTTTTTTTTTTTTTCTCTCCAGAGGACTGGGTGACAGCCGTACATAAGGTCTGTTTACTACCTGTTGTGAGTGTGCAGAATGAACCTAAGTTTCTGGAGAGATAGAATGAAGACAACCGCTCTAGCTTCAACTTTTCCATTACCTGGGATTCCCTAAACAAATGATGCTTGGAATATTAGAAAGTACTGTTGCAGGTCCTCCACTAGGAGTTTGACATTCATTATTTCATTTAGACCTCACATAAACATTTTAATTTTGTGATTCTTGACTCTGCCTGCGTGTACATCAGTATTATAATAATTATTATTATATTTAACTTTCTTAAAATTGCAAATATCTGGGTCTCATCCTTTGAGATTCAGCAGATCCAGGCATCTGTATTTCCATTTGTGATGTTGGTATAATTTTTTAAAATTATGTAGGTGAGAAAAATGATGCCCATAAAGGTGCATTGGGTGTCTTTTAAGCCACACTGCTGGGGGGAACATTATAATTCAACCAAAGCTTACATGCTTCCAGAGTCCATGTGGTTCCACCACGCACTGAATCTTCCCTCTGTTACCAACTCCTTGAACTAGGGCAAGTTCAAGGGAGTCCAGCTGGCTTCATTTGCTCTGTCAGGGCTTTGACATTTAGAAGGCATACAAATTTTAAATTATAATTGGAAATAACTGTGCAATTTTTAAAATCACACATTTCCATGTTGATAGCATACGTAATCCTCCAAAAACACTCCAGAAAGAGCAATAAGTGGGCCTAGTACTAGTTAGTGCTGGTAAGAACCTTTGTTAATGGCTCCCTACTTTCAGTCATTCTTCTAGGTGCTCTACATATATTAACATATTTACTCTTTGCAGTCATCCTATAAAATAGGCACTAAAATTGTCTCCATTTTACCTATGAAGATGCTGAAGTCCTTGGAGTTGAAATAATTGGCCTGTCCTATGGCTAGCAGGGGCAGACCTGGCGTTCAAACCCAATCTGTCTTGTTCAGAGCCCAAGCTTGTAACTGCTGCCCAAGGGATTGGCAAACTTTCTGTAAAGGGTTATATAATAAATATTTTAGGCTTCGTCAGCATAGTGCCTGTCACAATTAACTAACTCTGCCATTATAGTACAAAAATAGTCAGAGATAATATGTAAATGAATGAGTGTGAGGGTGTTCCAATAGCACACTGAGTAACATACTTATGGACATTGAAATTTAATTGTCATGTAATTTCATGTCACAAAATACTATTCTTATTTTGATTTTTTCAAATATTTAAAAATGTAATAATCATTCTTAGCTTGTGGGCTGTACAAATATAGGCAGCAAGCAGGAGTTGGCCTGTGGGCCATGGTTTGCCAACACCTGGTCTATACTCTATTGCTATTTCTCATCAGTAAAGGTTGAGGGGCTTTTGGGTTTGGAGAGGAACACTTACCTCTACTTTTGCTTTAACACTCAACTTGTTAAACTTATAAATCATTAAAGAAATTTTCTGTGTATTTAGATACTACGTATATTTTTATTGAATAAAGTACAGATTTATGAATCTACTTCTCTAATCATTTAGAAGTTGATTAAAGGCCGGGCGCGGTGGCTCACGCCTGTAATCCTAGCACTCTGGGAGGCCGAGGTGGGTGGATTGTTTGAGCTCAGGAGTTCGAGACCAGCCTGAGCAAGAGCGAGACCCCGCCTCTACTAAAATTAGAAAGAAATTAATCGGCCAACTAAAGGTATATAGAAAAAATTAGCTGGGCATGTTGGTGCATGCCTGTAGTCCCAGCTACTCGGGAGGCTGAGGCAGAAGTATCACCTGAGCCTAGGAGTTTGAGGTTGCTGTGAGCTAGGCTGATGCCATGGCACTCACTCTAGACCACGCAAAAGAGTGAGACTCTGCCTCAAAAAAAAAAAAAAAAAAAAAAAAAAAAAGTTGATTAAAGCTTCGGCAAGTTCTGAATGTTAATTAAAATAAGTATCTAATATGAGGCATCTTTTAAATGCTTCAGTTCCTTAAAATAGATCAAGCCAATGCAGAATATCTCAATGATCATAAATCTTAGAGTTACATGGACACTTAAACCATTACAAAGATATTGGCACTCTGGATTTACGGGTTTACAAAATTAGAATTTATATTCATCTTCTTGCATAGCATAACTTTAACAGAACCCCCCAAATAATTGTATTCCCTCAAGCTAAGATTTTAGGTTCTGATTTAACTAATTGATTAGTGGTCTGAAAACAAGACCCTGTTTTACTCTCGGGGGATTCAGTTTCCAAGTTTGCACTGGTTGATCCAGCTCTCCCCTTTTAGTAAAAGTTTACTGAGCTATTTCATGAGACTTTCTAAAGCCATTTCTTTTCTTGTGCCTTCCCTTTTTTCTCCCTTATCCATCTAAGTCTTTGGCACAGATACCTCAGATAGTTATTTACTTCATAATGTGATATTAATACTTCATTATAATTAGTAGACTGGTATAGAGATTTCCCCTCCGAGGAAGGCTAGTCTGCACAGCCAGCTCTCTTTTGTGGACGTTTGGTTTAACTACTGTCTTACAATTCACCACCAAAACCTATTTCTACCTGACTATTTTGTGTGATCGTCTCTGTTGACCATTCTCTATTTGATGATACTGTTCTTGGTTTCCCCCCCATCACACAGTTAATAAACACTAAGTATCTATTATTGTGGACATTCTTAATAAAAACAAACACAACCCTGAAAACAGCATGCTCAGATATGCCAGTGCACTCACACATTAAAATTAGTTTTAAAACGTGCATTAAATGTATTAAACTTACTCTTTTGCATACAGCTACCATTCTTTACATTTATATAGTTTTCATTCATTTGGGGTATCTTTATAGGCTGGATTTGTTTCAATTGACCGTATTTTCCAACCTTGGCACTATTGACATTTTTGATGGTAAATTCCTCTTTTGGGGGAGCTGTACTGTTCATTGTTCAATATTTAGCAGTGTCCTTGGCCTCTACCCATTAGATGCCAGTAGCATTCCCCATATTGTGACAACCAAAAATGTCTTCACTAATCTCCCATGTCTCCTGGGTGGCAAAATCATCCCTGGTTAAGAACTACTGTAATTGGCTTCTATTATTTTTCTTATTTTGATGCTCAGTATGTCACAAGATGGCCAGTGGTAGTCTTCTTATTTGGCTCTATTGTTCTTTTAGCATGATCATGCATTTTAAAAAATTACATCTGCTTTCTGGAAACAAAGAGATATTCATCTTCATATTTCCCCACACTTCTCCCTCAGCAAGTTCCAAATCTGGGTGCTGAAGTGCACATCAGAGAAGATAGGTTGAACGCCTGGACAGCAAGGCCACTTGGATGATCAAGCTGGGAAATATATTTATTATAAAGTTGTAAGTTAATAATGATGCTTACAAAATAAAACTTGAAAATTGATAAATATTTTAACATTTTATTATAAGGTAAAATTTTAGTTTACTTTTTTCTATACACCTAGTTATATTTTAACCCATGCCAAAGAATAATTGTGCCACCCTTTCTCATATGGCTCCATTTTTTAGTCAATTGGCAAATAATAGAAATAACTGGTTATGTACCATCCAACTATGAAGCACATCATGAATGGAGCAAGGGTTCCCAACCTTGGTTCTCTAATTTGGGAGAGCAAGTATCTGAAGCACCAGTGTTTGTGTTTAAAAAATTCTTCCTACATATCAATCAGGGTTGCTTCTGAATTACAAATAATTTGCAGGCAACTCGTTTAGCATTGCTTGCCACTGGAACCAAACTTGCTGATTAATCTGCTGGATAATTTTGTTGCCTTCAGCTTCATTATAAGTAAGATATAGACACAAATAACTTTGTCTACATCTTGGGGTTTTCAGTGTGGCTTATAACTATGAATATGTCACTCCTTAATCAAAAAATCTTTCATGTTACCACATTGCTCATTGCAGTTGAGCCAGACTCTTATGTGAATAAGAGTAAAATCGGGTGATTTTACATATATATATATTATATATATATATATATATATAATATATATATATATATATTTGTGTGGGTCCCTATCTCTATGAATTCTAATTGAGTTGATTAGAGTTAAGGGCCTAAATTTCTGGTAAATACTCCAGGCATATTTAAATGCGGATGGTCTTGGATCTGAGAAACACAGAAAAATAAAAACACTGACATGCAGAATAATGCATAAACATAAATTACTTACCTTGGCATTTAAGCAGCCAATTATCATCACAAAGGAAACATCAAATTAGCTTCCATCCAATCCAAGATGTTGAACTTTGTCATCATCTCAGAAGTCTTCATCACACCCTTCTCAATCACAATTGCCTCTCTCCCCATCAAATGTAATCACTACCCTGACTTTTGTGATATTTGCTTTCTTGTTATTCTTTATAGCTTTACCACATAATCATGCATCTCTAAATACTCAGGCTGCCATAATGAATTACTGTTCACTGGGTGGCTTAAACAATTGACACTTTTTGCTCACAGCTCTGGAGACTTAAAGTCCAAAATGAAGGTACTAGCAAGATCAGTGTCTGGTGGTGGTGCTCTCCTTGGGGTGCAGATGTCCAGCTTTTTTCTATGTCCTCACATGGCCTTTTATGGGTTTGGTCTCAGAGCGGGGGAGAGAGAGAGAGAGAGAGAGAAAGAGAATGAAAGAATTCTGGTATTTTTTCTCATAAGGATACTAATTCCATCATGAGGGCCCCATTCTCATGATCTCATCTAAACCTAATTATCTCCAAAGGGCCCATTTTAAAATACCATCACATTGGGGTGTAGGGTTTTAACATATGACTTTTGAAGGACACAATTCAGTTCATAGTAATATTATAGGTTATCTTCACTTGTTTTTTAAATCTATATAAATTAATTAATTATAATTAATATATAATTATAATTAATTATAATTAATTTATAGATATAGTATATGGAAGGACTTCAAAAAATCATATAAATTAATTTATATAGTACATAAAGGTACTTCAAAACTTCATAGAAAACACATATTATGAAAAAAACTATGCATGGATTTCAAAATTTTTCACACCAAAATAACCTTGTGCTAATTTGTTGTAACATATCTGAGCAGGCTCTAGTTTAAGACATTTAGAAGGGTAAGACATCAGTTTGAAAACAGCCCCTATCAGAGAAACATGAATTCTGCTAAAATTGAATTTAAGGTGAAGCTTAGGTGGAATAATGGTGAAATCACTGATGCTTTATGAACAGTTTATGGGGATAATGCTCCAAAGAAATCAGAAGTCTACAGATGGATAACTTGTTTTAAGAAGAGACAGAAAATGTTGAAGATGAAGCCTACTGTGGAAGATCATTCACATAAATTTTCAAGTGATAAATTAATCTTGTTCTAATTGAAGAGGACTGACAATTAACAATGAAAACAATAGCAATACCCAAAACAATAACATCTCAATTGGTTCAGCTTACACAATTCTGACTGAAAAATTAAAGTTGAGGAAACATTCAACTCAGGTACCAAAACTGTTGTGCCCAGATCAGCTACAGACAAGAGCAGAGCTTTCTTTCTTTTTTAAAATTTTTAAGGTTTTTTAGCTTCCAGCTTTGCATGGAAGGAGCAGAGCTTTCAATGGAAATTTTAAACAAGTGGGATCAAGATTCTGAAGCATTTCTTTGAAGAATTGTGACAGGAAATGGACCATAGCTTTATCAGTATGATCCTGAAGACAACACACAATCAAAGCAATGGCTACTGAGAGATGAAAATGGTCCAGTCAAAGTAAAAGTGGACCAGTCAAGAGCAAAGGTCAGGGCAGTAGTTTTTGAATGCTCAGGGCATTTATGACAGTGTTTTGAGAAAGTTAGCCAAAGCTTTAGTGGAAAAATGCCTAGGAGAGTTTCACCGGAGAGTTCTTCTCCACCACAGCAATGCACCTTCTCATTCCTCTCATCAAACAAGAGCAATTTTGTGAGAATGTCAATGAGAAATCATTAGGCATCTGCCTTACAGTCCTGATTTGGTTCTTTCTGACTTCTTTTTGTTTTTTAAGCACAGACAATCTGTAAAGGGCATCCATTTTTCTCAGTTAATAGTATAAAAAAGACTGTATTGACATTGTTAAATCCCAGGACACTCAATTCTTTAGGGATGGACTAAATGGCTGATATCACCGCTTACAAAAATGTCTTGACCTTGCTGGAGCTTGTGTTGAGAGACAAAGTTTATATTTTTTATTTATCTTTTAATTCCATTTTTCCTCATACTTTTTGAAGTTTCCTCATATAAGTGGTTTTTACTCATCATCATATTTGTAGGATTCATTTATATTCTTGTTATAGTTAATTTATTTTCAATACTGTATAGTATTTCAATGCTGTATAGTATTTGTAGGAGGTCTTCATATTGACTGAATATCAACCATCTGTAAGTTATATGTTATAAGTATCTTTGTATTCATAAAGTATTGTATAGAATATAAATATTCTACAATTTACTTAATGTCTTTTACTATTAATGGACATTAGTTTTTGTGTATGTATGTGTTTCTGGCTATTACCAATAATAGTACTGTAAACATTCTTATATATGTATCTTGCTATACTATTGTATATGTTTCTTTATTGTATACATCTTGAGGTGGATATACTGAATCATATGGTAGACTTTATTTTCAACTTCTGTAGATAATTCCAAACTATTTTCCAAAGTGGTTTTACCTACTAATTTATACTCATATTAGCAGTTTGTGAGATTTTCCACATCCTCATTACACCTGATATTGACAGTCATATTTTATTTTAGTTACCCTGGGTTTTAATTTAGCTTTTCCTAATGACTGATGCATGTGAGAATCTTTGGTAAGTTTTGTGGCCATTTGAATATGGCTCAGATCCCTGGAAATAATGATAAGACAAATCTCATGTGTTTAAGTTTTTTATCATTTCTTGGGTTTTTTTTCTTTTTTCATTGATATGTAGGAGGTCTTCATATTGTCTGAATATCAACCATTTATGAGTTTTAAGTATCTTTGTCCAGTCTTTGGGTTCCCTTTTTACTCTCTTAATGATGTCTTCTGAGAAATATAATTTCTTAATTTTGGTATCATCCAATTTATCAGTATTTTTCCTTTATGGTTAAAGTTTTTGTGTCTTATTTAACACATCTTTCCCTACACCAAGTCATGAAGATATTTTCCTATATCTTCCAGTAGCTTGCCTTTCACATTTGGATCAATAATACAATTAGAATTGATACTGTATATGGCTTAAAGTTTCAGTGTTTTTCCTTTTGGATTTCTACTGAGACAAGCACCATTCTACATTTTTTTTTGAGTCTTATATTTTCTTAAATCAAGCATCCCTAAATATGTGTTTATTTTTCTGGATTCTTTTCTGTTTCATTGGTTTGCTTATTTATCCTTGTACCAACATACCATCATGTCTTTATTATAGTAGTTTTATAAGACTTGATTTCCAGTAAAGTATATTTATCCTTCGTACATTAAGAGCATCTCAACTATTCTTGATAATTTCATGTAAATATTATAATCTTATTAATTTCTACCAAAAACAGTTCTCCTGTGGTTTTCATTCCTGTTGCATTGAACCATAGATAAGTGAGGAAAATGTTGAAATCCACAATTTTGTCTTCCAAGTCACGAACATAGAACACTTATCCACTTATTTAGGTCTTCCTAATTTCTCTTAATAATGCCTATGGTTTTCTATGTAGAGCTCTTACATATGTTTCATGAGATTTATTTTTAGTATTTAATATTTATAAAGCAATTATCAACATTTTTAGACTACATTTAATTTTTAAATTATGTTTAATGCTTGATTGTGATATACAAAAATAAAACTGACTTTTACATTATGAGATGATAACCAGAAAATCCTCTGAATTCACTTAATTGTAATAATCTCATATAGGTTTTATTTTTTATTTTCTATACCACAATCATATTAGTAAATTATGAGAGTTCTATTTCTTTCTAATTCTTATTTTTTTTCTTGCAATACCACACAGTCTAGGGCCTTCAATATGTTGTGGATTAGAAGTAGTGATAACAGGTATCCTTTTTTCATTTCTGAGTGCAGATGGAAAGCTTTCAGCATTTACCATTAAGTACGATGAATGGAGTGGGTTTGTGACAAATAAGCTCTATGAGATTAACAAACTTACCTTCTCCTCCTAGTTTATCATGAATGAATGGCAAAGCCCAATTTAATTTCTTTTTCTTTTCAAGAAACCCTTTCTGAAATACATAATTCTTTTTTTCTGCCCTCATTATTTATACTTACACATTTGTCAATATTTGCTTTCTTGTTCTCATGTTTAAATTGTGCAAGTTTTCTCTGACCATCAAGCATTCAGATGCTTTAACACTAGAGAACAGGTCTTACATTTTGAAAATAACACTGACACTCTAAGCAGAGTGTTAAATCCATATAAGGTACCCATAAAATAATCACTGATACATTCCTAAAACATATCTTTTAACATATTCTGAGATAATGACTGAAATCCTGTAGAGTTATTTTAGATTTTTACCCATTTTAAAGTCGTAATACAAGCAATATATTTCCATAGTTATAGTTCCGTATTATTTGCCATAATAATATGCATGATTTTTCTCTTTTCAGATTGTAGCTATCAGGGTAGCAATGACTATTTTATAAAACATGTTTCTCCAAATTTAAAGGTATATTATTTTCATAGTATAAGATTTTGGACAGGTCAGACTTGTTTGATAAACTGTGGAACCTTTAAGTAAACCAAAGAGAAATAAGGGTATGCTGAGGTTAAAAACACCTGGAGGGGCTGGGCGCTTTTGGTTGCTCACGCCTATAATCCTAGCATTCTGGGAAGCCGAGGTGGGAGGATGGTTTGAGCTCAATTTCCAAAATATAAGGAAATTAGCTGGACAACTAAAAACATACAGAAAAAATTAGCCAGGCATGGTGGCACATGCCTGTAGTCCAAGCTACTTGGGAGGCTGAGGCAGAAGGATTGCTTGAGCCCAGGAGTTTGAGGTTGCTGTGAGCTACGCTGATGCCATGACACTCCAGCACTCTAGCCCGGGCAATAGAGTGAGACTCTGTCTCAAAAAAAAAAAAAAAAAACCAAAACCAAACCAAAACAAAACAAAACACCTGGAGGGAAGGGAATTCTGGACGGAGGGGGCAAGGACGAGTAACAAGGCCTACATTTTAGAGTTCTCAATGGCTCCTGGTATGAGAACATGAGGTGGTGTTTAGCTTTAGGGCTTGAAACTGTGTTTCTCAAACCCTCAATTCCCAAAATGCTCCTGAGAGTCTCTGCTTTTTGAGAAGATGATTATGTTATTTAAGATGAATTGGGTCATTAGGGTCTCAGCAGCTCCATTTTGGCAACCCCAGAATAGTTTTGAGAAGCAGAACAAATTTATCTTCAGGCCAGAGAAGGTGAAATTTATTGGAATTTAACATTTCAAGCCAGATCTATAGATGTGCACCTGGCAACCCACAGGCAGCTACATCATCTGGCAGCCTAGTAACCACAGGCAGGGAAGGGAAGCCCCACACATTCGGGCATCAGCTGTGATTGTAGGTAAGATTGCCCTTTCTTTCAGGGACTCCTGGAGGGAAAAGTAGGAGTGTTCATGAAAGGAAACTCTGGCTCCATGCTAATTGAGCAGGTGGTATAAGGGCATTGGAATCTGAAGCACTCAGCAAAAATAACATATAGGATTTGCTATTTTCTGAGGTTTCAGACATCCACAGGGAGTCTTGGAACATATTCCCCACAGGTAAGGGGCTACCACTTGCTGAGGAATCCTCAATTTTTTCTATTCTACTCTATGCAGTTTTTTTATCGTTATTATATCACCTTGATTCTCTCCACTAACCAGAGAAGCGGTGAGGGCACATTATGTTATTCCCAATTTACAAGCAAGGAAACAAGCCCAGATACTTAATTCGCCTCTTTTTTTAGCTAACACAGCAAGTAAATGATATGTCTTGAGTAGGAATCTAGGTTTTGTTCAAACTCAAGTCTAGTGGATTTTTTTTCCCCATTATTTTAAAAGTCTCTGATTTTGGAGAAGTTACTTTGTAGCTCTGTGCCTCAATTTCCTGTTTGGTATTATGGGTATTAGAACTTATAAACCCTTAGAATGGTGAAAAAGTTAAATGTAATTTTATGTAGATATATGTATGTGCGTGTGTGATGC
This sequence comes from Indri indri, assembly GCA_004363605.1. Classification (NCBI taxonomy): domain Eukaryota; kingdom Metazoa; phylum Chordata; class Mammalia; order Primates; family Indriidae; genus Indri; species Indri indri. Next base: position 11,344 of record RJWJ010003961.1, read on the forward strand.
TACGCACAGTGCCTGTACTGCAATGAGTTAGCAATAACCATTACAAATAAGACAGGAATAATGAAATTGATACATTTGGAGCACACAGAAAAATGAGAGTCTGTTAAAGTCACATGCCCTTACAACAGCTAACACGTTTAAAATGTCAAAGATTTGTCTAAGAGCTTTATGACCGTTAATTAGCTCCTTTTATTGTTGGAACAAAATGTAAAAAGTTAGTACATTTCAATATGCACAGTACAACTGATGAAATAAAGTGAAGAATAGCTCAGACAAGCTAGCTTGCTGAATGTTAGTGGTAAATGTGGGAGTAAACTCATGCAGGATATTGCCAAAGCCTGCACATTTAACCTGTTCTGTCTTCTTGTGTGGGACAAATGTGTATACATAATTCTTTACTAAAGTAGAGGCTTAGGACAATTTGATCAGTAATTATAATTTGTTTATATTTTGACCTAAGGAATGAAGTTATGACTATGCTTTATGCACACTTTAGAGACATAAACTTTGAAAATTCTGTGGAAAATTATGTATAAGCACGAACTTCAAGGCTTTGTTGGCTTGAATAATCAAGTATTAGTATATACTTATGTTTAATCATACTAGTTGAAGATACCTCTAATCTGTGATGACACACGTAAAGTTATTATACCCGCTTATTAGATCACAATACCTTGTTAAATTCTTGAGCTGTGTATACCAGATATATTACACTAAAATCTAGGTATTTCTCCACTTTCATCACTATTTCTGTAATCTGAGATTAGGTTTAAATGGACTGTAGGAGCACTTTGGATGTAAAAAATTAATCACAAAATGGCAGGTTTAAATTCAAGGACTAATAATAGAGCATATTTTAAAAATACGTGACTATATAAACAGAAAGTGATGATTAAAATGATATCAGCCCCATATGCCACCCATGTAAATAAATGTTATCTTTTTATGTATCTTACTTTTTAACACCAGCTGTTGAAACTTCTTATTTATTTTTCCTTAGTCATAAGATCACAGAACATTCTAAGAATACTGATCCTAAGGCAAAGGTCCACTTAGTCTTGGTGTAGGAAGAGCTACATTCTACCTGTTCTGGCCTTGTGGAAGCTTGCTTAAACCCAGCTCCCCTTGCTTGTCTTATAAAACTCCATGATTCTACGTAGTCTAATAGAGAAACTCCATTTTCACCAGTGGATGAATTTAGATCTATAGATTGCAATTCATCAGATTTCCCTTGGAGAAGAAAAGAGAAACAGCCAGATGAGAGCATGGGCATATGGTAAATAGCTTGTGGAAATGGTCCAATTACTCCACAGCTTGTGTAATTTATGTTCTAAATGATGATGACAATGAGGAAAGGGAGTAGGAGAAGGTACAGAGATATGTTTAAGATGATTACTGGATTTATGTTGTTTATTAAATGGCAATGATTAAAAATCTATTTTCCAAGAATGCTAAATTGAGTTTATAAACATTAGGTCATTTATAAACTTTGATTATATCGAAAGAGTTGCTACTCCTGAAGATGTGAAATTAGATATGAATTATGTCTTCATTTCCGGTAACCCAGCAAACAGTATAGTGTTTAGAACATAATCAGCAAAATCAATGTATTATACAAGGAAAGGAAAAAATCCTTTCTCTGAATTCAAATAATAGTCTAGAATAAAGATTTTATGAGTCTAAAATTGGCTACCAGAGTTTCTGCTACATCTTCTGGCTGAAATCATTTCAATGTTGAGTGGCCATGGTAAAATATGCATTTCAAAGCTCAAGTAGTGTGCATCTTTGTATGACTCCACAGTGGAGTCTCTCTTCTCTGAATCCTCCCAGGAAGGGGAAGCTCTCCTTCTATTGTGCATTTGTCTATTATATCTGGGCCCCACTCTTCCCCCATCCCCAAGAAAATGGTGTCTCTAGATCAATGAGGAATTATTAATAGTTTCTACCTATGAAGGATGTACAATGAGGTAGGAATATACAATGCATAGTATTTTACAGTGACATCTGGAAAACATATGACAATGTTGAATTTTATCAGAGCCCTGTGAGCCTGGAAAACAATGAAGGTTAAGAAATCACTCTACCCTTCTGTGTTCTAGGGAATTAGTTTACTGCAAAGAGTCACTCCTCTGCATATGACTTAGTATTACTCACAGATGCCCCTTGTTTAACAATGATGAGGCTAGCCACAGACCTAAATTCCCATTTTTTTTTTGCCTCATAAATGATTAGCTGATCTACTTGACCCAATTGATTGATTAGAACAAAATTCTTGTTAACCAAACTTTGGTTAAATTTTTTTTCTTTCCCCAGGTCCCTGTACTTGGGCTCACCTTCCACCTGAGCTAGCCCTACAGTCCCTTTATACGAGTCCCATCTGAGACTAGTCTGATCACAAGGTAAAGCTTCTCCAATTTACTATCCTACCATGCCAGTCTTTCATCCCACTTCCCTACACCCTTTCTTTCTAGCCTTATTCCCCCTCCCTATAAAAGAAAAGCTCTTTTTGACTAACCCCTGAGATGTGTGCTGATCTATGGTCAGCTCTCTCTCTATTGCAATAGTCCCTTTCAGCCTCGTAATAATCCTTTCATACAGTCTCTCCTTATTAAGTCCAGATTTGTTTTTTTTTATTTGACACAGGATTAGTTACTAGGCCTGTGGTTAGAGGCCAGAAATTCCCTTATTTTTTTTTTTTTAAGAAAAAGTTTTAATTCACTGCAATTTAATATAAAAGGCCTTCTGAGAACATTTATGGTTTGTGAAATTCCTCATTTTTCAGCCTGGCAGTTGTGTTTAAAAAGTAAATTAGATGAGTTTTATTTTGTGTTACAGTCATTTTCCTTAGCTTTTGGCTGGTAGCCTTATCTGTACAGTAGATATTGCCATTTCTTATCAGTAATAATTGGACATATAATCAATGTTGTCTCATGGTCCTCTGAAAATTCTCCAGGATACTTCACTGAGAAGATGGGTTTGTAGAAGTGATAAGTAATGGAATAAAAAAATTTAAAAGTAATGGCTTTGATTCCATAGTGAAATGATTATTTTTAGAGTTCCTCCAATTATATAAGCCCCTGTAGAATTAAAAACAATACAGAAAAATGGCCCCTTTCTAAGGAGAAAAACAATTATGCTAAAAAATCAGCACAAACTATAAATAATATTCTATTTTATCATTTTAAAAAGCTATGAATATAGTGGATCTTGCGGCATACAGCAGTGCTTCTCAAGCAGGCTCTATCCCAGTCTTCCTGAATCAGATGCTTTTTTGGTGTGTTCCATTGATCTGTATTTTCAACAACCTTTATGGATTATTCTTGTGCTAACATTAGTAAACTACTAATAGACCATCACGGTATTAATAAAATATTAGAGAGGCAAAGAAACATGCAGTCTGCTTTGTGTAGATTCTGATGAAATGTGTTGATCTTCTGTCCCGTGCAATGTACCCTATACATAATTTTACATAAAATTTGGGACATTCAGAGATCTCTTCAAGGCTGAAGCTAACATACTTGTTCACAAAAAATTAGTTGTTCCCAAGTTAAGAGCACGTTTTTTAGTCTATCCTACATTTATCCTACAGATGAAGAAACTGTAGCCTAGAGAGGTAATATTTTGACCGAGATCACACATACAGACTACATACATTTCAACTATTTACAAGTCAACTTTGCTTAGGTTCTGGGCAAGCGGGAGAAATGATTTTCAAATAACTTATTCTTAGATAACTTTTTTCTTTAATGCAAATGTAGAAATCACAATCAGTAAATTCATTTTGTGAATGCAGTTGGAGAATAAATTAACTTTTTCCCCTCGACATCATTCTTATTTATGGAGCTACTTACTACTGACTTTGAAGCCAGTAGATTTAATTCTGTTTGTTACATTGCATTTTAGTTCCAATATAAAATGCACTGACTCTTACTTATGAAAATTTTATTTTGTTTTCTGGGTGTAGTAGGAATTAATACATGCTAAATTCCATTTTCTGGAATGAGAAAGCAAAAATGGGAATTACAATTCCAAGCATTTCTTTATAATCATATTTTTTTTTACCCTAACACTTTCAAATAACTATTCCTCTTACTTTTTACAGAGTTCATTTTATTAAAAGCATTTGCACTTTAGAAATATATGGTAAATATCCTCTTAGTCATATTAGGGAAACAATTCTAAAAATCCAGGAGGAAGAAAAAAGTGTAATGACTTATCTAAATGAGGACAATGTATGAACAGACATGAAGTAAATTTCAAAAGAAGGCGGCCAGTGTAGGGCACACCAGTGAATCAGAGAAAGCACTAGATAGAGTTTCTAATGGGGAGAAGGTTATGAAGAGAGAGAGAAAACAAACAAATAGGCAAATTGGAGAAACAACGTACACAAAGTAGACATTTCCACCTTGCACTGCAGTTTCCTCTGTCATTATTTGGTTGGGAGAGCCTCACATGCCTCCATTTTCCCATAAATTACTTTAAATTATGTTCCAAATTTAAATTATGCTAAATTTTGGTAGCAACTGTGTACACCTGTGCTTCACTGTTGGATGTTCCTGCTCTGATGTACTTTATAAGCATTTACAGCTTTAATGAGGCTGTTTATTTGTAATTGGTCCCTATAGGAACCTGCTGCTGCATTTCATCCAATTTGAGTTATTTTCAGTTATTCTCTGGAGATGCCATTTGAAATAAAACATAAGAAGTTGCTTGTGATCATGGAGAATGATGGTTCATATCAGACATTTTAAAATGACAGATCTATGACCTTCCTCTAATCCTGCCTTCAAAGTTTCACAGTTGCTATTTCTCACATCGCTACTTTTCTCTCTTAATTGGCCACTTCCAGCCTAAGAACAAAAGAGGCAGTGTGGGAGCTCCAAGTCAAGAACAACCAAGTTATTATCTTTTACGTCAATTCCTCAACATTTGATCTTGGGCCAGTCAATGTCTGTACATCTCAGTTTAGTTAGTTGTTGAACAGGGACAAAATTAGATCTTGTAACCTCACGTGACTGTTGTGAGGAGGCAATGAGATAAGGAGGCTAAAACGGCTTTGTATTTTGGAAAAGGATATACAAACATATTTTGAAATCCAAGCATATTTTGGTTTTTCAAGGGTGCTCAGTATTCCTTACCTTTTTTAAGTGCACACAGAGCCACTTGCTCAATCATATCAAAGCTGTGGGCTCTGACTGCCTCAGACTTGTGTTTCTCTTTTGTCCTCTGATAAGCACAAGTTCTTCCTTGGAGCCAGTGATAAAATTTTCCTCTGTGTTTTTTCTGTTATGAGACTATACTGTGGTCCTCTCATGGGGCTACTTTGATTCTTATTTTATTTTCTTGGCTGTCCTTCTTTAGATAATACTCTTTAATGTGATTGTCATGGTCATATGTTTTTAAATTTGCACTCTAATTTTCTTCTGACCATTCCATTAAATTTTCTTCCAAAATGAGCTCTTTATTTTATTTCTTTGTTTTTGATTACCTGTATTTCTTCCTTCCTTCCTTTATTCCTCTTTCCTCCTTTCTTTTTTATGAGCTGGAGTCTTCATCAGAGCACGTTGCTGTGCTGCATTTTTCATTTGCTCATATTAAGGGCGGCCAGTCTTCTACTTATTCCATTTTGTAAGTAAATTTTTCTTTACAACAAGTAATTCCCAACTCGTAGGGAACTGTTTGTCTTCCCTCTGAGCTACAGTTAGACGGGTATTTTATTCTGTTTTTGTAGTTTAAGAGTGTGGAAGAATTTCAATTGAGTCTTTTGTGCTTTCTTTTAAGATTCTGGCAAATGGCCTACATCAGGATTTAAGGTACCCATTTCCATGAGGAGAATAACTTGGGGCTTTTAATCATTACCACATTTTTGCAAGAAACACTGGCAAATGTCAAAAGTTGACACTTTTCTTGCTTCTGCTGAAATCCTGTGGCAAGTATAAAAGATCCTACACAAAATAAATTATGTTTGAATTTTCCCCAGAGTGTCTACTTATGCCCTTAGTCCACTTCTCTCCAAATTCAAGTGTAATCATGATAATCCTCATGGGTGTGTCACTCAGTCATTCATCTTGTTTCTTTCTTAGTACTAATCCTGGGGATGGTGTGTGTGTGTGTGTGTGTGTGTGTGTGTGTGTGTGTGTGTGTGCGTATGTGTTGGGCATGATGTGGAGGCTGAGCTAATATACCAGAATCTTTATTTGTTTTTTTAGAAGTGAGGTTGTATCCTTTCCTTTTTGGCTATGACTAGAAATTCCTCCTTTTTATGACTTGTTGCTTTTTATTCATTTTATTAGGCATTAGGGGCAAAAATTCTGATCTGAGTTTCCTCCACCATCTTTTTCACTCTACAGTGTATTTCTTGTCTTTTTTGTATGAACTCATTGATCTTTTAATCCTTTAATAACTTCTCTAGTGGAATTCTGTGGCTTCCCTCTGACCTCACAGAGAGCTTTCCAGCTATGGAAACAGGGAAAGCATTGTGCCTGCATATTCTTTTGCTGATGTGTACAATCACTTCATACCCTCCTTTTAAGCACATGCTAATATAGTCCACAAAGGTAGAAGCTCTGATGTTGGCAGGGGTTTGGTAAGGAATGGCTCTGGCATCCTGAGATATAAACTGAATGGGAAGCAGAATATACATTTAGAGTAATAAAGAGAAGAGTTTCTTCTCCTTTACACTTGAGGAAGATGAATTATTAAGACCTCATCTGAGATAGAAGGAGGCATGTTACTAAGCCTGTTAGTAAATCAAACATCTTCTTTCATTTATTTTCGAATAATATGGAAACAAAATCTTCTAGGTAAATATGTAAAACCAATGCAGGCAGTTTAGAAAGAGGGATCTTTTGGCATTTGGAATCTATTTCCATTCTAAATTCAATTTGCAGTACCACCTAATATCAAGTGAGCCAGGCTCTCTAATATTTAAAACAAAAGGGAAAAGAAAATCAATATCCCAGCATGAAGGTGTCTAGCTATGGTGCTTGTATTTACCTTGAGACATGATGAGAGGCCTTCATTGCCTTCTTTGTAATCTGCATCTTTTTTTTGATTTGCTAAGAAATGTTGATTCTATAAAAGTTTCGTTTCTTTAGAACAAAACTTCATGCAGGTGTTTTTTTTGTTTGTTTGTTTGTTTGTTTTTAAACCCTGTCAGGTTGACAAATGCTACAAAATAATGAACTTCTCATCTATTATACATTCTTTCTCCTTCTCTGCATAACAATAGATTGATGTCATGGAGGGAGGGGTTGAATAATAGATACAAAGTAGATGTGTTGAACATTGTTAACATTGTTCTCTGAGGAATGACTATGTATGTAATTGAGAACAACATTTCACTCTCCGAAAATACGATTGGCAAAGGGGCAGAATGTCACCCAGAGGACAATTAATCAGCAAGAATGATTCTCAAGTGATTTTTTTTGTACTTGGATAAATTCTTTACTATTCTTTACCAAATGCATTTTTTGATAAAATCTCAGTAACATCCCTTTGTTGTGTGAAATGTTTCAACTTTAACCTTTTTAAATGTACTGTAATGCATACGTAGAGTTGCTGCTCGCGTCTCTGGGTGACAGCCGAACATACAGGCTGCCTCCGTGGTAGATAATAACATCTATGGCAGCAAGAAGATTGAAAATGAAAGGAATACATTTTAACAGGAATTTTAAGTATCCAAAATACTGAGAAAAAAATGTAAGATTTTTTTTAGTTATCCAGATTTCACCCTCAATGTCAACCACTTTCTTAGATGCAGAAACATATATTTTGATTATATAATTCAGCATAGAAATATTCCTTATAATATAAACAATACATTGTATTATACTCCTAAGGAAAAAAAGGGCTCTTAATTATTTCGAAGAGAAATTTAATGAAATATTTGAAGAAATAGCACGCGAGGAGAAAATAATTCAATAGTTCTTGGAAGCATTGTGGTTGTGCAAGGCTAGAGGCTCTTTGGAAGGCTATATATTTAGGTGAATCAACTGCTCTTCCGCAGGAGGAAGACGGATGGATGCAGGATGCTTGGCAGTGGCCTAAGGGAAATGTCAGGGGTGTATTTCTCTCTTTTAGTCCCTTAAGGGAATGAACCATTAGAATTGGGATTCATAGATACTGTATCTGTTGTCTCCTTCCTTTCTCCACTTTACACAGAGCCTCAGAGGGAGGAATGTATCTCTCTCTCTCACTCACTCTGTCCATCAATTTCTTTAACATCTCTCATCTATTTACTTATAATAGGAATAAAAGCTACTTTTAAAATCCTTGTCTTGATTGTGTTTAGTAAAGACTGCTCAGATTTTGTTTTCAGCAGCACCTTCAACTTGTTCACTTAAGACATTCTATTCTTCTCCTCAGTGGACAGTTGTTCATCACATTGGGTGATCATCTGGGGTCTGATGTTTGACATTATTATCAGAAATCCATTATGTAAGTAGAGTCAAAACAAAATTGATTCTGGTGACATACAAATGGGAAAAGTCTGGGAGTTGAAGCCAGTACAAATAAGAAAAATATATATTGTTCTGGAAATTTTTATTTCTTACTCATATTATATATATATTATATATATATATATAATATATATATATAACCTATTTCTCCAAATATTTCATGTGTGCATATTTGTCTTTTAATGAATTGAAGAATAATGGTAATTGTCATTTATGAAATGCTTAATAGTTGGGCCTACAGTAGGTGCCTGATATAAATCATCTCTAATCTTTATAACAAAAAACCAAGGGAGCCATTTTACAAAGAGGAAGATGAGATTTAGAGAAGTATCTCAGCAAAGTCCAAACAATTAAGTGGTAGACCTAGAATTCAAACCTACACATAGCAGTCACCTAATCAATTCTTTCTGTGCCCCGTTCTTCATCCCAAACAGATTATAAATTCTTTGGGAGTAGCAGCTTCGCCTCATATCTGGGGCAATCCTTATCTAATCTCTTAAAATTTTATCTGCAGTCATTTAATTGTTAATGACTTATAGAATGATTATTATGTGCCAGGCACTGTTCTCAATAGTTTATAATTTGTAACTCATTGAATTCTTATGACAACCATATGATGTAGATATTACTATTATCACCCAAATCTTTGGATGAAGGCACCCATGCACAGAGAAGTTAAGACACTTGCTTGGATAGCATGAGTGCCTCTAGAAAGCAGAGCTTGGTATGTAGGCTTGTATGCATGTAGTTTATGAAGGAACCAAACTTGGGAATGAGGACAATGAAAAAATAAGGCAGGAAATCCAAAATCAAAATGCATTACTTATCTGAGTGCTATGGCTTATGTTTATAATCCCAGCACTACGGGAGGGTAAGGCGGGAGCATCCCTTGAGGACAGGAGTTGAAGACTAGCCTGGATAACATAATGAGACACTGCCTCTACAAAAAAATTTTAAAATTTGCTGAGCACGGTGGCCTACACCTGTAATACCAGTTAGATGGGAGGCTGAGGCGACAGGATCGCTTGAGCCCAGGAGTTCAAGACTGTAGTGAGCTATGATAGTGCTACTGCAGTCCAGCCTGGGTGAGAGGAAACTAATAAAACCAAGTATCATTAATGTGCCTGTTATGTATTGACCACCTGTGCTTTTTCTAAGCAAGGGTCAGCAACGTGGTATGCTTGCATGAGAAGCAAGCACCATTACTGAGATTCAGAAAGATACTTAGGGCATTTAGGCATGGTCATGTCTTCATCCTTTGAAAATTTTCTATTTGTGCCAGAAAAATGCAGGCAATCATTTCAAGTGTATTTATAGTTATGTACATGGCTTTACCATGGAGACAGCATAGTTTAGTTAAATTTAAAAAAAAAAAAAACAAATAAACACCCTGAGAGTATTTCCACATACAATATTCAGTATTATTTCTCTGTATCAATATCTGCTGCAGTTCTTAAAAAGAGAACAACCCCATTTTCACTATAATAAACTAAAGAAATACTTTCCTAAATGCCTAATTTGTATTATGAAGTCGGCATACATTGTTATACAGAGCATCACAACATCTATTTAAAGTGAAACACCACACTGTACCCCATAAATATGTACCAGGAAAACCTGGAACCCATAAAGACAAAAAGGAATCCAAGATGTAAAGCTAGAACCCATGAAGACAAACTGAAACTCACATTTTTCTCTAACTGCGTTTAATCTCAATGATACAGGTGTCTTGGCTTTTCGCAATGTGCTTAGCCTGGTTAAAGAAAGAAATCTGGTAAAAGCTAGAGAAGCAAAGGGCCTGAGTGCCGTGTCACACCAACAAGGTGAACCAACAGATCAGCAACAACGCAGAGACGCCACAGTGGTGCCTGAGACCAGACACTCGCCTGCTGCTTCCCTTCTGCCTACCAAACCTCAGGAAAATTTTTCTTGCAGCCAATGTTAACACAGAACCACAGAGAGAAGAGAATTCTAGGAAAGGTTATTAGACATTTCTTTCAGGTATATTCCCAGAAGAGAGATTTCTGGGTCATGTGATGGTTCTATTTTTAATTTTTTGAGAAAACTCCATGCTGTTTCCCATAGTGCTGTACTAATTTATAATCCCACTAACAGTGTATAAGGGTTTCCTTTTCTCCACTCCCTCATCAACATTTGTTATCTCTTGTCTTTTCGATAACAGTCATCTTAAATGCATGAGATGATATTTCATTGTGGTTTTGAGTTGCATTTCCCTGATGATTAGTGATGCTGAGCACCTTTTCATCTACCTATTAGCCATTTTTATGTATTCTCTGGAGAAATGCCTGTTCAAAGTCCTTTGCCCATTTTTTAATCAGTTTTTGCTTTTGTTTATTTGTTTTTGTTTTGCTATTGAGTTGTGTGAGTTCCTTATATATTTTGGATATTAACTCTTTTGGTATATTTTCACAGTAATTTTAAAAATTTCTAAAATTTATATGGGACCACAAGAGACCCCAAATAGCCAAGGCAATCTTGAAAAAGAAAAACAAAATTGGAAGCATCACATTTCTTGATCTCAAATTATATTACAAAGTCGTAGTGATCAAAGTGGTATGGTACTGACATAAAAATAGATGCAGAGACCAGTGGAACAGAATAGAGAGACCAGGAATGAACCCAGGCATATGCAGTCAACTAATTTAGAACAAGGGCACCAAGAAGACACAAAGGGGACAGGATAATAATTTCAATAAATGATGCTGGGAAAACTGAATATCTATAATATACACAAAAGAATAAAATTGGATTCTCATGTTACACCATCCACAAAATAACTCAAAATGGATTAAAGACTTGAATATAAGACCTGAAACCATACAATTTCTAGAAGAAAACAAAGAATATAATTTCCTTGACATTGGCAATAATTTTTTGTATATCACACCAAAAGCTCAGGCAACAAAAACAAAAATGGACAAGTGGGACTACATCAAAGTAAAAGCAAAGTAAACTCAGCAAAAAAGCAATCATGTATTGGGAGGTTTTTCCACTCGGACTCATGTGTACGGAAACAAACCTCAGTCCTTTGTGAATTCTGGAATTTGTTATTCTGGATCATTTCTGGTGGTCTTTCCCTGGTCTTGTGTAGTTTCCTCACTGAAAGCTTTTTCCACAAAATAAGCACAGACAGTTATAAGGCTCACCTTATTTTTTCACTTTCTTGCCAACATTTTCCTGCTCTGTCTGTAATTCCAATATTTGAAAAGTAATATTTCATATATTTTTCCATTTTCCTTAGATGTTTAGAGTGGGTTAAATTTAAGGGGGATTCAATCCCTGTTAATGCCTTATGACCGGAAAAGAAATGGCAAGCAGATGTGAGATACTAAATCTTGCTATTATGTGTACCTAGGCTATTTAAAATTTTGGTTCCCACATCCTCTAATAGAATGTAATCTTCATGAGGGTAGGAACTTTGTATGGTTTGCTTACTGCTCTGTATCCAGACACTTTAATAGATTCTAATGTATAGTAGGTGTTCAGTGAGTAAAATTGAATATATTTTACATGCCAGTCTCAAATATATATAACCACTTATTTTTGTTTTATTCTTAAAATTGTTAACTTTCTGCCAAATAACATATCCATTAATTATATCTTCTCAAATTTATCCTGCCCCAAAGACACAGCATTTAAAATATATAATTTATCAGATTATTTAATTTCAAAATATTATCTCTAATAACTTTCACTTAAATTTACCTATCATCTTTTAATATTTTTCTACAAATTCAATAAAATTTTGCCTACTAAGCCACAAAGTCACAGCTGTATCAAACTAGCTGTGCTTACAAACTTGTAATATCGTCTCCTCTAAGATGAGAAGCAGGAATTATTACTGTCTTTCATTTTCAGTTCCTAGTTTCATCCCAGTGGCTAAAATTGCTTGGTATAAACATGTTGCAATTTGATGTTATTTCTGCACTTCAGTGGAAAAAAAAAACAAGCAAAAAAAAAAAAATGGAATGAAGAGAGAAATCTGTTTCTTATTATTTCAGAAAATTGCCAAATAAAAAGGTATTTTTATTATTGATGAGAAAACTGCACTTAGCCACAAGATTTACAAATCATAAGAATACTTTCCATTATATGAGCTGCAGAGAGAAAAAAAATACAAACCAACCAAGTCTCCTTGGGAAGTAATTATGCCATTTACTAGGAAAATCAGCTAGGTAACGAATTTCTGATCTGTAATATATTTCTTTAAACATGTATCTTCATAAATTTTCTGGTAATTGAATGGGATTCTCTGGTATTGCACTGAGTATATTTTTATTAGAATAATTCTTTTTATGACTACCAGTAAAAAATGACCAAATTTGACACTAGACAACAGAAACTTTGAAATGATCTTCAGATGCTTCATTTCTAAATACAGATAAATAAAATTCCTATTGCCTCTTTCTGAAATTTTTGAAGTGTTTATTCTTAAAACTTAGAAAGAACATTATTTGGCCCTCCTAAGAATAATGCAAAATCTTCCTTTCTATTTCGTGATTATCAATTAGAATGTTCCTTGTCAGTCTTACTATGCCTACATAGACTAACTCCAAGTTGGGAAATAAAATGAGTATTTTTTTACCATTATGGATAAATCCAAGTTTCAGGAAACTTACATAAAGATATGTTCATAGTAAAGATAGATGATTTGTTCACAGTCAGCAAGTTAAGGACAATATAAAATATTTATTAAGTACTTTAAATTTTTATTTGTTTAAAAAATGTGTAAGTTTTCTTGAATTGAGAAAAGTTCTTGATTGGGCATAAAGATATGTAAAATAGACAACATTGAAAATACAAACACTGATATATATTGAACCTACAGACATCTGTCATTGAGTTTGGGGCCCAATATAGATTAAAAATAAATGTAGATACTTTCTAAGTGTCCATATATTTTTGTGAGGTGAACTGTTTGATCCTGTTCTTTGGTCAACTGGGAAATTTGAATTTGAACGTCCAGGTGAGTCTTCATGGTCCACCACAGAGGCAGGTAGGTGAGTGAGGCTGGGCGGGCCTGGGTCAGGTGAGACTGTCCCCAGTCTCACAAATGCTGGTAAGGTAGCTGTCCCAGTGGGAGTCAAAGGTCCATTCCCAGGCTTCTCAGAAAAGCTGCTAGGGAGGGGCAGAAGTGGCCCCACTCAGCCAGAGAGTCTGCTTATTGGAGAGAGTCCATCCGAGATTCACAGTCTGGCTTTCAGGAGAGGCTTTGCTATTCTCTCCTCTCCCCTGCTCTGTAGTCTCCCTCCAGCATCTGCTAGCAGGCAGGAGCTCAAGCTTGCTGAGCTCCCCGTGATGGTGCTGTGGGCTGGGAACTTCCTTGTCCAGGATCCCACCCTGGGCTGAATGCAGCCTTCCTGTTGGGGGAGGGGCACTCCACCAGCGTGCTCCAGCTGGCACCCACGCTGCTCTCTCTTTTTAGTTCTGCCCACGCGGGCTCCTTCGCCTATTAAGATTAGTTCACAAATCTCCCCTCGGTCCTCCCAAGCAACATGATCAAATCCTGCAGGTATAGAATGTGGCCTGCAGGCTTGTCTCTGGGTCCCTGAAGGTCCCTGACTGTGTCAGGGAGAAGCATGCTGGTCCCGAGTTGCCTATATGGTTGCCAAGCAGGTTTAATGTCCCTCTGCTTTGGGGTGTGCCCTATTTTGATGGAGCAGCAAGGAAAGTAGCACCAGGGAGGGCCAGTGGGCAGGGAGCTCATGTCCCAGCACCCCTTGGTCAGCTTCAGGTCTTTAAGAGGAAAGGTTTGAGCTTCATTTTCTGTGGAAGCCTTGCTGTGGTGGATGCACCAAGAGGGGGGAAGCAGCCACTCCTGGGAGCCCCAGCTCATTCCTCTCTCTCAGCAGCCATGGGTGGGGAAGGGGAAGGGGAGGAAAAGCATCCAGATAGAGGAAAGCTGGCACTCTGGTCATCTTTGTCCATCTCTCCTGAAGATAGCCAGTCTGGAATGCCCAGGCTCTGGGTCACGCAGATCACTTGGGACCCACCAGCCCCTGTGGCTCCTGCAGTCTGGGCCAGAGTTGGGAAATGTTTGTGTGGGAACAAGTGAAGTGAAAACTGTGGGGCTGAAGCCCCATGGGGATGACAAAGGTGCACGGTGGGTGAAGAAGCAATATGGCATCTGCCATCTCAGCTCTGGTCTGTGTTGACAAGAAGCACCTTAAGGAGGCTGGCAGCCCGGTGCTTTGTTCTCAAGAAGCTCCCAGTTCGCTGGCAGCAACAGCTTTTGGGCCCACGAGGGTAGAAAGGCTCTCCAGCAGCTCGGGAGCCTGCTGCCTGCCAGAGATGTGAGCAAGGGAGAAACAAACCATTTTACCTACCATTTTTGCTGGACTCTAAGCCTCTGGGGGGTTGTTCTCTGCTAATATCTTGCTCCTTCTTGTTCTGCTCCGCAACTTCTTCCCGTGGACTCTCTGGTAGGTTCTGACACTTTCCCCTTGGAATTAAGCCTGATCTATGTTTGTTTGTTTGTTTTCTTTTTCGTCTAAAACTTTTCCTTCTTTCGGAGATAATATGGCAACTGCTGTCTCTGGTCAGCCATCTTGTCTCTGAATCTAAATTTTATACTTCTTGGGAAAGAAATGATGTTAAATAGATACTATTATATTGTATTGTAAGAATATCATATACATTCTTAAAATCATAAATATCCAAGAGTTTCCATTAATTGCTCCCAATATGAAATAAAATGTGAATGAGGTCTTAACCTGTATGACAAACTATTTTGGATGATTTGTTTTAGTAATATATTTAAACCACACATAATAAATTAAGGCATCCTTCTGAGAAATATGTTTTTAAAATAGTAATCCCATCTAAAGCACACAGTTCTTTTGACCTGAGGCTATGCATTAAACAAGCTTTCATTCTAACAACGTTTCAACTTATGACATAATTTTCAGGATAAAAATGTTTAAAAAAAAGCTCAGACATTTTATAAAAAAATATAAGTAATTTCAGCATATAGGATTACATAAAATAATGTATTCTACATACAGTTTTATGAAATCTTAACTTCATATTTCATGTGTATATATTCATAAACTGTATATAGCATTTTTTGAGATTTTTAAGTTTTAAATGATTGATGCCATACTATACATCTTTTTACGTAACTTGCTTTGTTCTTTCTATGTTGTGTTCTTAAACTAAGGAATGTTGATATATGTCATTCCATTTCATTCTTTTACACTGTAAGATAGTATTTGAGTTGAGGATTTTTTTTTTTTAAATCTACCTTCTTTTTCTGTTTTTTTTTTTGTTTTTTTGTTTTTTTTTCCAGTTAGAATGTCATAATGAACATTGGATACTAGTATAAATATATGTGAGACTTTCTCTACGATATGCATATAAAATGTAAAAGCAGAATGGTTGGGAGAATGTGTACGTTTACAATATTACTAGATATTGCCAAGATTCTTTCCAGAATAGTCTACCAATTACAGTTCCATCAAGAGTGGTGAGAATTCCCATTATTCCATGTTAGCATTAATATTTGTTGATAAAAAACCTTGACATTTTGCCAATGTTCGTGCACTAATAGCTCACTGATACTTTAATTTTTGTTTTCCTAATTACTATGGGAACTGAGAGTCATTTCATGTCCATTAGACATTTGGACAAGTTTTTCCATAAATTATCAACTGCAGTGCTTATCTTTATTGTATTAATTTATGAGTTTTAAAAATATATTCTGGGTAATTATTATTTTTTGTTCAAATACATAAATAATTTCTCCAAGCATGTATTTGTCCATTTTTTTTGTTAATGGTATTTTTGTTGTGTAGATTTTCTTTTAATTTTTGTTTTGCTTTGTTATTTTTATTTCCATTTTTAAAAAATTGAGTGGATAGTGTTACTCTGTTTTACTGTATACTGGTCTGTGTCTAGCTTCTTCCCCTCAACATGCTGTCTGTAAGATTCATCCTATTGTTACAGGTAGCTGTAGTTTTTTGTCTTTTTCCTTAACAAGGAAGCTTAAGAGCCAGACAATGAATTACATTTGTATTTGTATGCACATCTTCTGGCTCCCTTCTACGTAGTAGTCCTCTTGTGTTCAGTACTTTCTCCCTCCCGTTTCAGCTGCTTTGGCTCCCCAGGTCTCTGACCTCTGTCTTCTCTACCCAGTGAGACTACACCCTTCTTCTTGAGTTCTTGACTCCAGCAGGAAGAACTTGGAAATGGCCTCAAGAAAATGACAGTGCTTATATGAATTTCACCTCCTGTCCTTCTTTCTTTCAAGAATAATAGCCAGTTAGATACTTCCTTCATTTTCCTATTCCTTCAGACAATTTTGCTTTGTACCATTTTAATAATTCTTTTGACAAGGGAGTTATTCTGACACCAGTTATCCTGCCACATCTGAATTATGGAAAACTCTTTCTCTATTGATGTTTTAATTTGTAATGTGGGTAAATTATTTTTATCTTGTTCTTTCATATTTTTTGTGTCTTTTTAAAGAAGTGCAATCTAACCAAGAAGTCATAAAGATATTTTTACCATTTTTTGTACAATTCTTTTTAAATTGTGCCTTTTTGTTTGTTTTAAATCCATGATTGAGCTGGAACTGATTTTTGTATATGCTTCTTATTTGAATATAATTTTTTGTCATATGGACAAGTGGTTGTTTGAGAAAACTGTTTATTATATAGTTCACAGACTATTTATATGATTCTGCTTAAATATGCATAAGAAGTATAATGTGTTTCCTGGAGTAAGTCTTTTTAAATATTCATTTAGATTACATTTGTTGTGATGTCTATTATGCCAGGCACTGTGAAGACTACAGCAGAGAATATAAGTACATTTTGGGGATGGGTTGTGTTAATTCAGAATACTCAAATTCTAAAGAAGTGCCATACAACTGAGGCTCACCTCTTCAAAAACATTCTTAAAGAGTCACTTTGGTTGTATTTGCAAAACATTACCACTGTATTAGTCAAGATTCTTCAGAGAAACAGAACCCATAGGATAATAGCACATGTGTATATGTATTAATATATGCGTGTGTGTGTACATACATATATATACACATGCAGGTTTAGTACCCATTATCTGAAATGCTTGGGATCAGAAGCGTTTTGAATTTCAGATTCAAATTTTCTTTGGATTTCGGAATATTTGTACATACATAATGAGATATCTTGGGGATATAACCCAAGTGAAAACATAACATTCATTTATGTTTTATGTATACCTTATACACATATACTGAAGAAAATTTTATACAATATTTTAAATAATTTTGTGCATAAAACAATTTTGTGTACATTGGACCATCAGAAAACAAAGGTGTTATGTCAGCCACCCATGTGGACAATCTGTGGTATCACTATCATTCTCAACTCTGAATTTATATGGTACGAATAATCATTTTCGTACATTGTTTCACACCCAAGTACTTAATAGTAAAAAATGTATCATTGATACAGTGAAAACATGTGTTCAACGTAACTAAGCAGCACAGTAGCATCACCAGAATACTTGGATATGTTGCTAAACAACAGTTACAACATACAACAGCCAGCTTTTAGCCTTCACCCATGATACTGTGTTTTATTAAGAGGTTACTCTATGCTGTATTTTATTTTATTTTATTTTACTTTATTTTTATTTTTTTTATTTCAGCATATTATGGGGGTACAGATGTTTAGGTTACGTATGTTGCCCTTACCCCCCCCCCCCTTCCCCCTGAGTACGAGTTTCAAGCATGTCCATCTCTCGGATGGTGCGCATTGCACTCTTTGTGTATGCATATACCCGTCCCCTCCTCCCACTCCCCCCCCTCCTCCCCCTTGTCCGGCATCCAATAGATGTTATTCTTATATGTACACTTATGTGTTGATCAGTTAATACCAATTTGATGGTGAGTACATGTGGTGCTTGTTTTTCCATTCTTGGGATACTTCACTTAGTAGAATGTGTTCCAGCTCTGTCCAGGAGTATACAAGAGGTGCTATATCACCATTGTTTCTTAAAGCTGAATAGTACTCCATGGTATACATATACCACATTTTATTAATCCACTCATGTATTGATGGACACTTGGGTTGTGTCCACATCTTTGGGTTGTTTCCACATCTTTGCAATTGTGAATTGAGCTGCTATACATATGCGGGTGCAGGTGTCTTTCTTATAGAGTATCATTTGTTCTTTTGGGTAGATGCCCAGTAACGGGATTGCTGGATCGAATGGTACTTCTAATTGTATCTCTTTAAGGTATCTCCATATTGCTTTTCACAGAGGTTGCACTAGTTTGCAGTCCCACCAACAGTGCATGAGTGTTCTTCCTATCTCTCCGCATCCACGGCAACATTTATTGTTTTGGGACTTTTTGATAAAGGCCAGTCTCACTGGAGATAAGTGATATCTCATTGTGGTTTTGATTTGCATTTCCCTGATGATGAGAGATGTTGAGCATTTTTTCATATGTTTTTTGGCCATTGTTCTGTCTTCTTTTGAAAAGTTTCTGTTCATGTCCTTTTGTCACTTTTTGATAGGGTTGTTTGATTTTTTCTTGTTGATTTTCCTGAGTTCTAAGTAGATTCCAGTTATCAGCCCTTCATCGGATTTGTAGCATGCAAAAATTTTCTCCCATTCTGTAGGTTGTCTGTTTGCTCTTGTGACAGTTCCTTTGACTGTGCAGAAGCTTTTTAATTTGATCAGGTCCCATTTATTTATTTTGGTTGTAGCTGTGATTGCCTTTGGGGTCTTCTTCATAAATTCTTTGCCTACGCCAATGTCTAGAAGAGTATTTCGAAAATCTTCCTCTAGAATTCTAATAGTTTCACTCCTCAGCTTTAAGTCTGTTACCCAGTGTGAGTTGATTTTTGTGAGAGGTGAAAGGTGTGGATCCTGGTTCAGTCTTCTTCATGTAGCTATCCAGTTTTCCCAGCACCATTTATTGAATAAGGATTCTTTTCCCCAGCGTATGTTTCTGTCTGCTTTGTCAAAGATTAGGTGGCTATATGAGGATGGTTTTATATCTGGGTTCTAGTTCTGTTCCACTGGTCAATGGCTCTATTTTTGTGCCAGTACCAAGCTGTTTTGATTTCTACAGCCTTATAATAGAGTTTGAAGTCTGGTAAGTTGATACCTCCCATTTTGTTTTTATTGCCTAGAATTGTTTTTGCTATGTGGGGTCTTCTCTGGTTCCATACGAAGCATAGAATTAATTTCTCTACATCTGTTAAGAATGATGCTGGTATTTTAATAGGGATTGCGTTGAATCTGTAGATCACTTTGGGTAGTATAGACATCTTAACAATGTTGATTCTGCCAACCCACCAGCATGGTATGGTTTTCCACCTGTTTACGTCCTCTGCTATTTCCTTCCTCAGTGTTCAATAGTTCTCCCTGTAGAGGTCTTTTACCTCCTTAGTTAAATATATTTCTAGATACTTTATTTTCTTTGTTGCTATTGTGAAGGGAATCGAGTCTTTGATTAGGTTCTCGGTATGACTGCTATTGGCATAAATGAAAGCCTCTGATTTGTGTGTATTGATTTTATATCCTGAGACTTTACTGAATTCATTTATCAATTCCAGGAGCCTCTTGGTTGAATCCATGGGGTTTTCTAGATATAGTATCATATCGTCGGCAAATAGTGAGAGTTTGATCTCTTCTGTTCCCATTTGTATGCCTTTAATTCCACTCTCTTGCCTGATTGCTGCGGCCAGGACTTCCAGGACTATGTTGAATAGAAGTGGAGATAGTGGGCAACCTTGTCTGGTTCCAGTTCTAAGTGGGAATGCTTTCAATTTTTCCCCATTCAGTATGATGTTGACTGTGTGTTTGTCATAAATGGCTTGTATCATTTTTAGGTAAGCCCCATCTATGCCTATTTTGTTAAGCGTTCTTATCATAAAAGGGTGTTGAATTTTGTCAAATGCTCTTTCTGCATCTATTGAGAGAATCATATGGTTTTGTTTTTGCTTCTGTTTATGTGGTCAATTACATTTATAGATTTGCATATGTTGAACCATCCCTGCATGTCTAGGATGAAGCCCACTTGGTCGTAATGGATTATTTTATTAATACGCACCTGGATTTGGTTAGCTAGAACTTTGTTGAGAATTTTTGCATCTATATTCATAAGGGATATTGGTCTGTAGTTTTCTTTTTTTGTTTCATCCTTTCCTGGTTTTGGTATCAGGGTTATGTTGGCTTCATAAAATGTGTTGGGGAGGAATCCATCCTTCTCGATGCTGTGGAATAATTTCTGCAGGATAGGCACCAGTTCTTTGTAGGTGTGGTAAAATTCAGGTGTGAAACCATCTGGTCTGGGACATTTCTTTTTTGGAATGTTTTTTATGGCTGTTTCAATTTCAGTCCTTGTTATTGGTCTGTTCAGGAATTCTATTTCTTCCTGGTTGAGCCTACGGAGGCTGTGTATTTCTAAAAATTTGTCCATTTCCTCCACATTTTCCAGTTTGTGTGCATAAAGGTTTTGTAATAATCATAAATTTTATCTTGAATCTCCATGGCATCAGTTGTGACTTCTCCTTTTTCGTTTCTGATGGAGCTTATCAGGGATTTTTCTTTTCTGTTTTTCATTAGTTTAGCCAAACGTCTGTCAATTTTGTTTATTTTTTTCAAAGAACCAACTTTTTGTTTTATTAATCTTCCATATAGTTTCCCTGTTGTCAATTTCATTTAGTTCTGATTTGATCTTATTAATTTCCCTTCTTCTGCTGGGTTTGGGGTTGGTCTGTTCTTCTTTTTCCAGTTCTTTGAGTCAATTCATTAGGTTGTCTATTTGTGATCTTTTTGACTTTTGGATATAGGCATTTATGCAAATAAACTTTCCACGAAGGACTGCTTTGGCCGTGTCCCACAGATTTTGATAACTTGTGTCATCTTTCTCATTTAGTTGAAAGAATCTTTTTATTTCCATCTTTCCTTCCTCATTTATGAAGGAATCATTTAGCGGAAAGTTGTGTAATTTCCATGACTTTGTGTAGAGATGAGAGTTTCTGTTGGGGTTGATTTCTGTTTTCATTCCACTGTGATCTGAGAAGATGCATGGTATGATTTGTATTTTTTTAAATTTTTTGAGACATGCTTTGTGTCCTGGAATATGGTCAATCTTAGAGAATTTCCCATGAGCTGATGAGAAGAACGTGTATTCAGTGGTTTTTGGGTAGAATGTCGTCTAAATGTCAGTCAAGCCCATTTGTTCTAGAGTTCTGTTTAAGTCCATTATTTCTTTGTTAATTTTCTGTTTGGAGGATCTGTCCTGTGCTGTCAGTGGGGTGTTGAAGTCTCCGACTATTATGGTGTTGCTGTTTATCAATTTGTTTAGATCAAGTAGAGTTTGCTTTATGAATCTGGGTGCACCTAAGTTGGTTGAATACATATTTAGAATTGTTATGTCTTCTTGTTGAACTGTACCCTTCACCATTATATAGTTACCCCCTTTGTCTTTCATTACTTTTGTTGATTTAAAAACCAAGTTATCTGAGATCAAAACTGCTACCCCAGCCTTCTTTTGGCTTCCATTTGCTTGAAATATTGATTTCCACCCCTTTACTTTGAGTCTAAATGCATCCTTGCAGGTTAGATGCATTTCCTGGAGATAGCAGATGCTT
>RJWJ010003961.1:33521-80856 GCA_004363605.1 Indri indri
TTTTTTTTTTTTTTTTTTTTTTTTTTTAATCCATTTGGCCCCTATGTCTCTTCAGAGGGGAGTTCAAACCATTCACATTTATTGAAAGAACCGATAAGTGGGGGGAATTACTGTTCATTCTGTTGGGTTGCATTTTGTTGCTTTGTTTTCTCTCTTGAGCCATTGTGGAATCTAGCCTTTGATCTTTAACTTTTGAGTGGTTTCACATTCGAGAGTGTTTATCGTGCTGATCTTTGTGTAACCCTGTTTTGATTTCTTCTTTGTGAGCTGGTCTTGTCTTGGTGGATTCCCTCAGTCTTTGCTTATCTGAGAATGTCTTTATTTCTCCTTCATATATGAAACTTAGTTTAGCAGGGTACAAGATTCTAGGCTGGGCATTATTGTGTTTCAGAAGAGTGAGAATGGGGCCCCAGTCTCTTCCTGCTTGTAGGGTTTCAGTTGAGAAGTCTGGAGTTATTCTGATGGGCTTTCCTTTGTATGTTACTTGTTTCTTTCACCTTAAAGCTCTTAGAAGGGCCTGTTTAGTGGATATTTTGGTCAATCTGATGACTGCATGACATGGTGTCTTCCTATTTGCACTGAATCTCCCTGGGGTCCATTGAGCTTCTTATACCTGTATAGCTAGATTTTTAGCATTGCCTGGGAAATTCTTCTCTATTAATTATTCAAATAGCTTATCCAGCCCTTGAGTGTTTTCTTCTTCACTTTCCAGAACTTCTGTCACCCTCAGGTTCAGTTTTTTCACGTAAGCCCACATTTCTTGTAGGCTTATTTCTTTTCTCTTAATTTTCTGCTCGATCTCTGTGACTGACTTATTTAATTGGAAGGAGTTGTCCTCAATCTCTGAGATTCTTTCTTCTGTTTGATCTACCCTGTTCTTGAGGCTCTCCATGGTGTTTTGTAGTTCCCTGAATAAGTCCTTCATTTCCAGGAGATCTGTTTGATTTTTCTTTAGTATTTCAATTTCTTTAGTGAATTTTTCTTTCATGTCCTAAATTTTTTTTTTTTGTGATTTCTTTGTGTTGGTCATCCATTTTTTCTTGCATATCATTGAGTTTTCTTAAAATCCATGCTTGGAATTCTTCTTCTGTCCTTTTAGTGTTCTGAGTTTGGTTAATGTCCATTGCTAGGGAGCTGTTGTTCTTCTTTGGGGGTGTGCTTTCTGTTTGAGTCTTCATACTTCCAGAGTCCTTTCACTGGTTCCTTCCCATCTGGATCAGTTGTTTCTTCTTGCCTTTAGGGTTTCATTTGGATAATGACATGCCCTGCTTAGTCTCTGAGCCAGTAGGTGGTGTTTGTGGGTGAGATTGGACCACACCATTTATGATGAATCAGTAGATGTGGTAAAAGCATGTGCAGGATGACCTCCCTATCAGTAGGTGGCACTTGCAGGGAGGAGCGTGCTGTTTTGGCATCCTGTAGCTAGCTCTTTTTCCTCTAGAGAGGCCCGCTTGTGCCTCAGTTGATGGGTGGGGCCCTGGGATTTCCAGGTGTGTCCTTGTTCTCCACCTCAGTAGGGGCAGAACTGGGAGTGAGTCTGGATGGGGCTGGGTTGGGTAAGCCTGCCCTCATGCTCCAAAACTGCTGTTAGCAGGGGTCAAAGGCCTGCTCTTTGTTTCTTGCAAAGCTGCCAGGAGGGGCTGAAATGGCTCCACTCAGCTGAAAGTTTGGGTTTGGGAGATGGGGCTGTCCAAGGTCCGCACTCTGAAGGAGGTCTTGCTCCCCTCCTCCCTCCTCCTCTCCGTGGCCTCTCCCAGGCCTCTGCCAGCAAATGGCACCTTAGGCCGATGGATTTCCCCTGGCTGTGACGTGGGCTGGGAGGTTCCCTACCCAGGATCACAGCCTGAGCTGGGTGCACAGCCCTCTTTTGGGAGGAGGGCTGCCACTCAGGCATGCTGATCTGCCCCTGAAGGCACACACTCCTCAGTAGGCTCTTTCACAGATCCCTCCTCCGTGCCCCTAGGCAGTGCGATCATGACCTGGGTATACGGGGTCCAGTCTGCAGGCCTGTCCCCTGGGCCCTGGAGATCAATCCTTGACCCTGCCAGGGGGATGCG
Source organism: Indri indri (assembly GCA_004363605.1). Lineage (NCBI taxonomy): Eukaryota > Metazoa > Chordata > Mammalia > Primates > Indriidae > Indri > Indri indri. The sequence goes on from RJWJ010003961.1 coordinate 35,579, forward strand.
TGCTGGTCTTGAATCACCTACAGGATGCCCACACTGGATCTATTTCACTCCACCTTGGGATTTGCCCCACTGTCCTGGAGTTCCCAGGCAAGCAGCACCAGGGAGGGCTGGCAGGTAGGGAGCTCGCAGTCTAAGTACCCATCAGTCTGCTGTAGGGCCCCAAAAGGAAAAGTCCCATTCCTTGGAGATGCATCCATGTGATGGTTAAATTTTCTCTCTGGGCACCCTCAGGTAAGGAGGGGGAAGGAGAGAATGGAGCAGTATGGCCTCTGCTGATAGGCTCGGGTCTGCGTGTGGGGAGGTGCCCTGTGGGGGCTGGGAACCCAGTGCCATGTCCTCAAGAGACCACTGCTCACTGGTGGCAGCCGTCTCTGGGCTGGTGTCGGCAGGTCTCTCCAACCACTCAGGAGCCCACCAGCAGTCAGAGATGCAAGGGAGGGGGAAGTTAACTGCTCCACCTACCTTTGTTGCTGGTCTCCAAGCCTCTCGGGACCTTTCTCCTTCCAGTTCTCCTCCACAACGTCTTCCCGTGGAGTCTCCTGTAGTTTGAGGCACCCTTCCTTCTGCCCCTTACCTGATCTATGTTTCTCTGCTAGTTCATTTTTTTCTCTTTCTTCTAAAATTTGTCTTTTTTGCAGATACACTTTGACTGGTGGCTTTTCTAGTCCGCCATCTTGGCTCCTCCCTGTATTTTATTTTTTAGGTCAGAAAAAAATCAGAAGCAGTTGAGGTACCAGAAAATAGGTCCTGTAGAGGTGAAGAGACATTTTGCCAGATGGCTTTTTTTTTTTTCCAACTCAGTTAGTCTCTTTTTATTCTCTTGGTAATGTCTTCCAGAGTTACTGCTTCCATTGTAGGTGATGAGATGTGTTAAGGCTCCACTTCAAGTGTTGGCACTATGAGCATGGTCTTTCCCTTTACTGCAACTCATAATTAAAACTTTTGATTCCTTTTTATATTCCAGTCCCAGAAGTAGTTTCCACTGTAGAATTTATCTGATGACTGTCTTGTGCTTTCTTATAGTGGCCTACAACCAGGCTCTAGTTTCTCCAGGAACACTATAGGATGGATTTAGTTTAAACATGTATTAAACTAAAAGGCATTCTCTCAAATGAGTTTAAATGCATTTTATTTTTAGACAACCTACACGACATGTTTTTTCCTTAAAAACAATGCCTCCACTCCAAATAAATCATGGTGAAAATAAATGAAGAGCTCAAGATGACATCAGTCCCATTTGTCTTAAGTCCTGGTGTTGTGTGGGTGACAAGCAGCAGCCAGTTATGATGACAGGTGATAGATCCAAAGTAATTGCCAAATTTGTTAACATTTTTCCATTTCTAAACCATCCTTAAAGAAAATCATATATGGGTTCACACCATCCTCACAGTAGTCCAGTAGAGCAACCATGCCATCTGGATTCATGTTTTCACCAATAAAGAACTGGTAGTTTTTGAAATTAGCAAGGATGTGTTTGATTTGTTCTGCATCCCCTGTCATAAAAGGTTTTACTCTTTCTGGTCTCTGTTCTTCAAGTTTGCCTTTGATTGACTTCATGTAATCTTTGATGTACTTCTTGTAGGCTTCCTTTGTGAAGCTGGTTTCCTGCAATGATGGTTCATGATGATATCGACACCAGTTACTACTGTGCTTTCGGTACCTTCGCCCTCATGGCCTTCACCGGAAGCATTTCCACCAGTGAGCGAGTCATCAATGTTACCCTCTGTCCTACTGACCATCTTCCCCTCCACCTCCAGGCACAGGCCGTCTGCGATCTCTCGGATCTTGTAAATGTTGGAGAACATCTCATCGTGGCTGATGAGGTCCCGGTAGATAATCATGGTGGAGACTGAAGGCAGACGACGGCGGCGCTAGCTTAGCAGGAGCCCGGAACTCGGAGCTCAGAGCAGCGCTCGGGGGGAGGGGGGAGCGGGCGGAAAAGGCCGACTCAGCCGCTCCCCAACCTCATATAGAGGGCATGTCCCTCTACGTCATCGCCGGCTGCGCCTCCCTGGATGGCTTTTTTAAAGAAATATCTCCTTCCGAGTCATCTACCTCATTAATAATTTTTTTTTTTTGGTCTCAGAAGTTTCTCCTTGATTTTATAAACTGTAACAATTTCTTATTCTGTTATGAACACTCAGTGCTCTAGTCCTTCAGTAAGCCCACCACACAATTTCACCATGTCATCTGTAGGCACTTTTTTTTTTTTTACAATGTTAACAACATCATCTCCATTGTCACTATTACCAAGATCACTTTGATTCAGAACCATTTTGTCTATTTCACCATTGGTCAATAAATGAATAACTGGAGCCTCATTATTGATGCTACAAATTTCTTTGATATCCACTTCTTCCAGCTTAGTGATGGACTCTGAAGGTATACTTTTTGCATAATATAAGGAGGTCGGACATCATTTTTTCATTCACTTGACATGTAGAATCCTTCAAAGTCACTACCTTGTTCATCATGATCACTGAATATAGTATCAGGCTAGAGGTTGTGCCAGGCAAACACAACTATATCTTTAGTCATTGTGTTCCAAGTGTTGGCAACAGCATATATGGCATCCCTCATGCTAAACTCCTTTTGAAAACCTTTCCCGCCCACATGTCTGTTCACTGCTGCTGGCATGCTGTTCATGAAAACGTTGTTATTTTTACTGTTCATTGATCTAAGTATACCCTGGTCACATAAGTGAATTAATAAAGTCATATTTTGGGGAAAGTACATGGCATAAAAAGTTTTGATGAGAATTTCAGCTGTAGTGTAAGTGGAGAATTTGTCAAGGAATAACAAAATCTTGTGGTCATCATCTAATCTAGCTTCCCTTCAGGGAAAATGAGCTGTTGATAAAAAATGTTTATGAAACCAATCAGAAAAGATGTCCCAGGTGATCCATACATTTTCTTACCATAATGATGGACTGATAAGAAATTTACTCCCAGAAAATGGTGAGGACACAAGCTTTTGCCTGTCACAGCAAGTTTGCACTTATGCATGCCTGCTGCATTAGTACATCCCAGCACAGTTATTCTGTCTTTGCCATCCTTGTTTCCTGTAGCGACTATCTCATCAGCTATAGGCAGTGCCTTTCTGGAGCAATAATGCCAAAACAGTGATATTTCATTGACATTATAGACTTGTCCTGGCATCACATTTCCATCAGCAGTGACCTTGGCAAACTCATCAATGAATTTCTCAGCTGTTTTGTGACCAGCAGATGCTTTAACACCACAAATATTTAAAAACTTAGTGCTGGATGACTTTTCTTAAAATCTCTGCTAACAGTCTATTGAATATTCATAATTTCCTTCAATTTTCATTTCATTGTGATAGATCTTTGCTTGGTTTACTATCAGTATAACATTAAATGGCATGTTTTCACTGTGATGGTGATGGATCTACTCTTTCAATATATAGTTTAGAACTTTGGTTTTAGCTTTATGCCATTTTTTTTCTATTTTTAGTTACTTCTGTTCGTCACTTGCAGCACAGGACTTTAACAGTTTACTCTTCTGTTTCTTCATGTTATATATGGTCATTCTACCACCATACTCTTCAATAAGATGTTTCACACTTACACTTCTGTCCAGTTTCCATAACAGCTTGACTTTCTGTGCTATAGATAAACATAAATGCTTCTTTTTTATCACTATTACTCACAGGGGTATTTGCAGGCATTTTTGATGTTTCCAACAACATCTTCATACCACAGAGCACAGAATAAGAAAAAAGTAATGCATGAGTAGTGCATGTGGGTCTTGGCTCCATGTGAAGAATCATGGGGAACCTGCTATTGATGTGCCTGGCCTACACATGTGCCATTTTACTTCTTTTTTGTGGGAGAATCTGTAAACACATGGAAAAGATATATTGCAGCTGAAGGAGTTGCTGAGAGAGTCTTTTTTTCTCTTAAGGATGCTGAAATAAAGTGTGTTGTGCATCTGAATTTTGCCTAGGACTCATCAGATGAGGTCAAATGTGGACTTTTCCATTTGTGGCACTCAAAGTTTTGGATTTGGAATAATTTTAAATTTTCAGATTAGGGATACTCAACCTGTGTGGGGGTGGAGAGAGAGACAGATTTATTACAAGGAATGGGCTCATGTGAGTATGCAAGTGGACAAGTCCAAAGATCTGTAGGGTGAGTCAGCAAGCTGAAGACTTAGGAGAATCAATAGTTTAGATACAGTGTCAGTCCAAAGACCTAAGACCCAGGAGAGCTGATGGCATGGTCCCTATTTGAAAGCTGGCCAATTCAAGACCCAGGAGGAGCTGACTGAGTTTAAAGAGAAAAAAAGCCAATATCCTAGTTTGAAGGAAGTCAGGCAGGACCTACTCAAGGAAGGTCAAAATTTTTGTCCTTTTCAAGCCTTAAACTGATTGGCTGCTCCCACTCATATTACATACTTTTCTCAGCCTACCAATTTAAATGTTAACTTTATCTAAAAATACCCTCATAGTCAGTAATACCCAGAACATTGTCTGCAACTATCTGGGCACACGGTGTTCCAATCAAGTTGACACATAAAATTAACCATCATAGTTTCCAAGTAGAAGTGGTTACTGACAACCGGTGACAGTAATTTGTTTCCTGCCAATCTATATTTGCCATAATAAGCAACAAAGTATCATTGTATAAGTGTCATTCGTTCATTTGGAAACATTTATTGAGCCTTCATAAATAAGATAGATGCTGGAAAGTTACAAACCATGTTGTGATATTAGAGTCAATCATGGTGTATAACTGGATATGACTAGGCCAGGAAGACACTTTCAGGTAGAGGAAACGAATGGCCTGCCAATATCTCTTAGGCAGGCAAAAAGCCTGATCAATGAAGAAACTGAAAGAAAGCCAATGTGGTGAAGTATATTATAGATCACATTAAAGATTTGAGTCGATATTCTAAGAAAAATAAAAAGAAATTAAACAGCTTTGAAGCAGAAGATTAACATACCTGATTTTCAGTTTCAAAAGACCATTCTAATGTCTATGTGGAAAATAGGTGAGATAGGGTCAAAACTGGAGGAATGAAATATAGTTATGAAAAACAGTGATAATTTGGACAACAGCAGAGATATAGCAACATGAATTCATGTACAAATAAAAGGAGAATTGAAAATACTTCACAATTGATTGAATTTAGAGTAAGAGAAAGGAAAATAATGGTTCTTGGTCTTTTGGTCTAAGAAACTGTGTAGATGGCATTATAATTGCTGAGATGTAGAATTTTGTGAATGAGGGAGATCACAAATGTGCTATTTCAAAAAGTTCCTGTTCACCTTGAGATATTGAAGTATAAGCTCCTTGTGGTAGAGATAAATATGTGAATCCACTACTCAGAGTGGTTTTGGCTTTGTGCACATGTATGTGGGAAGGTGGTATTCAATGTCATGGGAATAACTGTGATAACCCAGGAAGAGTATAGAGTTAGAGAAGGGGAGATAGACAGAGCCCTGAGAAATATCAATATGCAAGGAAACCCACACAAATGTGAAGTAACAAAGGCAAAATGAAGAGAAAGTCCTAAGCAGGTGGTAAAAATAATAACAATAATAATAAATGCAATAACACCGATAATATAACCTGAAATGTATTATTAACCATGTTCCAGGCCATTTACTAAGCACTTTCTAGGCATTATCTTACTTAATCCTCACAAAATTGTGTGCGATCAGTTTCATTACTGTAACCATTTTATATGCGGTACAACTGAGGTTTCAAAAGTTAACCATCTTACCCAAAGTCACACCAGAAATCTGACTTTACAACTCTCATACTTAGCTACTTAATGTTGCTAATTCCCAAATATGTTGAGTGGTTACATTACTTAGGAACATTTTCATTTGTAAAAAATAAATACACAAACTCAAGATAATAGGAGATTCATATGGAAATGTGTTTATTATACCTTCAAGTGTGCTGGTATCTAGGGACACAAATGCACACACACACAAATGCAATTTTGTCATTTTCTGTCTTTCAGCTCTACCCTTCATTATAATAGTGCCCAAAGCAATAAACAAGTGTGCAGAATGTACAGAAGCCAGAGGCCAAGTTAATGAATACCGTATTGAAGTATTTTCCCTTTGTTATTTGATCCATTCCCCAGGTTTACATCCTCCTTTTCATAAGTCCATAGAAAAGGAATTGCCTCTTTTGTGGTCACTAAGTCAAAATTATTAGTGTTAGTGATGATGGAATTCAGTCAGTTCATGTATCAACCTATGAATCAATTCCTGATGCTAAGGATTTTGTTGTGTATACTCCAATTAGTCAGGTCTTGGCTACATGTCGCCCTGCTAGAACAGGAGTGACCCTCAATTCAACTCCACATAGACTAATAATGGCAGAGGATGCTATCACTAAGATAGTGTGTGGTAAATTATCAACCACCCTGTTTCTAAGACATCAAGTCAGATGGGAAATTTAAAGTGTCTGTTAGATTTTGTGAGTGGTCAGAGATATGGATGCTGTTACATTTCTCTACGTGTGACTACCTAATTTCCCCAGCACCATTTATTGAATAGGGATTCTTTTCCCCAGTGTATATTGGTGTCAGCTTTGTCAAAGATCAGTTGGCTGTATATAGATGGTTTTATACCTGGGTTCTCTGTTCTGTTCCATTGGTCTGTGTCTCTGTTTTTGTGCCAACACCATGCTGTTTTGGTTACTATAGCCTTGTGGTATAGTTTGAAGTCTGGTAATGTGATGCCTCCCTATTCGTTCCTTTTGCTTAAGATTGCTTGGCCTATTTGGGCTCTTTCCTGGTTCCACACGAAGTGTAGAATTATTTTTTCTAAATCTGTGAAATATGACATTGGTGTTTTGATGGGGGCTACATTGAATCTGTAATCACTTTGGGTAGTATAAAAATTTTAACAATGTTGATTCTGCTGATCCATGACCATGATGTGTTTTTCCGTTTGTTTATATCCTCTTTATATGCTTGGTGAATTCCTTCCTCAATGTTTCACAGTTTTCCCTGTAAAAGTCTTTCCCCTCCTTGGTTAAATATATTCTCCGGTGTTTTATTTTCTTTGTTGCTAGTATTGAGTCTTTGATTTGATTCTCAGCTTGACTGTTGTTGCTGTATAAGAATGCCGCTGATTTGTGTACATTGATTTTGTAACCTGAGACTCTGCTGAATTTATTTATCAATTCCAGGAGTCTCTTGGCAGAATCTTTGGGGTTTTCTAGATATAAGAGCACATCATCAGCAATGAGCGATAGTTTGACCTCCTCTTTCCCCATAGCTGACAACTTTCAAAACAGTACATCTAAAAGCAAATCTCAAAGAGAAAATTATGTGGTTCATCCATAGGAAGAAGAAGAAGATCCAAGCTTTTGAACATTCACTAAGGGCTCCTTTGGATTTAGAATTCTAAATATTAACAAGGGATTTAGTCTAATTTAAGTTTTTATCTTCTTGTTTTGGAAATGGCAGTTTTCTCAATAGCCCTAAGAAGTATATTTTATACTTTGACTATATCACATCATGTGTCAGTTAAAAATTTTGCTAATTAAACAAATTTCAATAATTGTGTAATCACATAAGGGTTAACATTTTATTTGGTGAATTCACACCAGCTAGTGTCTGCATCTCTTTTCTAGGACTTTGAATAGCATTATTTATTTGCCTTTAGTTTACCATTTGAAATGTTACAGATTTGGGCCAGAACTCAAGTGTTTTGTGTTTAATCTTTATTGCAGAGGTCATATGGTATTACTGATGATGTATTTGTGTCTTTTAAAAATCACTTGCAATAAAAACTCTTTTAATAGTTGTCTTTTTTAACTTTCAGATGCTGACTTTTATCAAATTGGGATTCTCACATTTTCATTTGGATTTGTTACACCTAGACCAGTCATCTTAGAACTTTCTAGAAAATATGCATAAAGGTAGAAAGTGTTTACAATCAATAAATTTTATTTCTGGCTCCATTTTTTGATACTATCTTCTGATGTATATTATTGTCTCCTGGAATGTATGTCTGTGGCTCTGGACACCATTATAGTTAAAGACACCTGGTATTCGAACCAGAGACAGGGGGCTTTGATGTCAGCAGATTCTGTGGTAATAACACGTAAGTGGTACATATCTCAATACAACATTAAGCAGCTGTAAGGGTGGATAAGGGAAAGCTCAATTCCACTGTCCAAACTATAGTCCTGAGTGAGAATAAATTGGCAAATGAGGCTCAGGAATAATATGTGAATTAGTTGCCTTGGCTCCCCTGAGCATTTACAGAAAAGTAGAAACTGGGACACAGCTTAATTGATCCTCAGTTATTTTACCTACTTCATACTCATCTGTGCCATTGTTGTGATCTAGATCAAAGTCAGATTTGTTATCAGAACTATTTGACATATGTAACCTAAACATCTGTACCCCTATAATATGCTGAAATAAAAAAAAAAAGAACTGTTTGACAGTTTTTCCATGACTTGGGCAAGTAATTAATAATTCTCAACCTCTACACCTCCTGGGCCATCCTCCAGGGCAGTGTCACACTGGAATCCACCTGGGAAGCATTGAAAATAATATGACCATCCAGATCCCATCCCTAGAGATCATGATTTAATTAGCCTATCATTATATCAAACACTGATATTTTTAAAAAGCTCTCTGAGGGACTCTAATACAGAGCCAGTGTTAAGAATTTCTACTTTGTGTATGTAAAACTATGGTTTCAACCATGCATATTTTTAGGCACTCAAGAACATATCAATCTGGACTCAAAAATAAAATGTTTGGAAACAATCTTAGAATTTATTAGTTTATCTTCCTCAAATAGGAATTTATCTAATTACATTGCTAATGGGTAATCATCTGGTGTTGGTGAGGTTTCATACCATTGAATTTCTGACAACTCCAAAGTTCTTTCTTAGTCTAACCCAAAATATGATTCCTTCTCATTCAGAATTATTTTTGTATTTCTGTTTTTTGGAGAATCTTGGGATCAGAGAATTTTAGTGAGTGCTTTTTCTTACATCTTCAAAATTTCCTGGGAATATTAATCTCTTTATCCATAGAACATCAATATGAAATATTTTTTCACTTGTTATGCATTTTGAATTATTTTATTATTTATAACAAATATGCTTGTCTTTCTTTTTTCTGTTTTGGTTTTAGACAGGTTTGAATATTCTGCCCCTCAAATTGTAGAGGACTAAAATCTTCCCTAAAGGACAACTACTCTTCCAGTTCTAAAAGCTTATAACTTGGTTGTGAGTGGCAGTTTCATTCAGCCAAATTAGAAAACCAAAGCTGAATGTGTAAGTTTCCCCTTTGCCATTAATAAATGAAAATAGATCTATTGCGTATCCATTATGTGCTCAGTACACTTGATGACTATCAAGGTATACAGAAGTATAATAATGGAAATAATGACAATATACATTTATACAGTTTATTGTAGAGAACTATAAATTCCTTGTCTTGAAGGAGCTCCAAATGAACTGTGGAGATAAGAACACAAGAAAAAGATAATGTATGATACAAAGCAAACTGTATAACAATTTCTAAGATCAACTACAGGTTCTGTAAGATTTGAAAACATGGAACAATTAATAATAATATGTATTGATGAAATCCCTCAAGAAAGAGGAGAACTTGAGAATGACTTAACTATGTCTTGAAACATTTACTTACAGGATAGACAGGATAAGGAAGATATTTTATGTAAGGAAGATGGCATAAGGAGATTGTGTGTGTGTGTGTATAGAGAGAGAAAAAGGGGGGGAGATGGTGAAGGAGAGGGCGGGGGTGGGGGATGGGCAGAGAGAGAGAGAGAGAGAGAGATTGCTTTTAAATGGGAGAAGAAGGTGTTGACATTAGGAGAAAGTAAAGCTAAGTAAGTGGTGTGCAAGTAATACACCAGAGTGATTAAGAGCATCGGCTCTGAAGTCAGGTTGATGTGGGTTTAAATTCCTACTCTACACTTACTAGCTATGACTGACCAGGGGCAAGTTATTTAATCCCTGTAAGCCTCAATTTCCTTATTATTAAAATAGGAGCAATACTATCCCTATTATGTTCTGGGTAGTAAATGAGATAATCCCTGTTGAGTACTTAGCTTAGTGTCTGTGCTAGTAAATATTAGCTGAAACTTAAATGAAGCCAAGTAAAGAAATAATGCATTTAATATGGTTAGAAATCAGCTCTCCCTAAAAGCTGCAAAGTAGGGGGTCATATTTGAGTTAATTTAGTCAGGCAGTAGAATACAGAATAAAGGCAGAAAAAAATTGAGAGTTTGGGAGACCATCAAATAGAATATTTCAGTAATTCATGCTTGAAAAAGTAGAGAACAACACTAGTGGCAGCAGAAATAAAAATGATAGGACAGACAACGGAGATTTTAAAGAAAATGTGCAATGTGACTCACCAAGGCTGCCATGGTTCTTTGCAGGAGAAAAGAAGCTGTGGTTAATGCTGAATTTCAAATGGCAGGAAGATATCCATATAAAAGAGTCTGAAAAATAATTGAAAATAATGGCTGGAGTTTGAATGGAAGAACAGGAATGAATTTAGAGATATGACAACTATCATTATACAAATAAGAATTGAAGCCATAAAATAGGATGACATCTCTGAGTAAGAAAGTCATTGAGCCTTTGGAAAGAAATTGTGAATAGCCACTCAAGCTATTTGATGGTTGTTGGGTTCCTCCTTTTTGCAGGACCTCAGGAGTTATTTATACCAAAGCTTATTGTTTATTGTTACTGCCATTCACTGCTTTCATCATGTTCTCCTTCTTCTGCATATTTTTCCCTCCCACCATCTTTACTTTCACATTTGCTGGGTTGACGTAGGCAGTTTCTTTAAGCTATGTATTTTCTTTTGCATTATTCTCATTTTGTCACTTAGTCAAGAATAAAAATTAGCACGGGCCAAGCCAAACACAGAATTGGTTGGACGTTTTGTTCCCACTTTTAGTATTTGATTCTAAAAGTATTTTGTATTATCAGGCACATGTTGAAATTCTGTGGTTTAGTCCTCAAATGGTTATGTGATTGACAATTGTATTTGCATTGCTTTTTATTGACTTAAGTTTTCTTATTTTGTTAAATGCTATCACATTAGTTTTGTCTATAATGGGAAACATACAGGGAAAAAAAATTACATGCACTTCTTTTATTTTCCCCAATGTAAAATGAAATAATTTGGGCTCCAGTGATGGTTAAAGATATAGTTTTCTTTTTTGGGTATGCCATTGTCTAAAGGATGGAGCTTCTCTCCTCATTATCGTGCTTTGGATCTGTGGTTGTGTTTAAAGAATATGACCACTTTTTCTCTGAGCTGTAATTTATACTTTCCGGATCAGCAAAACCCCCAAAGATATACCATTTCTCTTGACATTGCTATTGTTTTCCTTTTTTATTCTGCATAGTAATTTCCATGCTATCTAATTTCTTTAGCACAGAGGATATCAGTGACAGAGTAGAAAACAATGGGAGAATCTGTTTTTTCACCTTGTCCTAGGTGGGCCTTCTGGAAGTGTGTACTTGATGGTAAATTAATGTTTATGTAGTTACAAAGAGGAAGAAATAGCAACAAAGATAACTAGCAGATGGTGTGCTTCAGAGGGTGTGTGGTTGTTAAGCCAATTTAATGGTTGTTACTTAGGCTCTGGGCCAGATAGAAAGTCTGCATGGTCATTTTTATTACTTAAGTGATGAGAATCACAACCTGCCTGATTCACAGTTGACTTTTGCCAATCTGTACCATGCACAGCCTAAATTATGGTGTGCCCTGAGTGGTATGTAACAGATGCAAATATGGAGTCATTATGGAAATGAACCTTCACTCTTATTAGCTCATACAAGGTGTTTATGAGGGTCATCACACCTTTCATTTGGCACCTATGAGCGCTCTGGCTCTTTGAGAGCTGGTGCTAATTAATTTTCAACAGTGATTTTTACTTTATTCACAGATTGGTCTTCTGAAAACCTCCCAAATTAATGTGAGAAAAAACAGACAAGAGTTTCTTAAAGATTAAGTAAACGACATATGTATGGGAACCCAATACTTTCTTAAATGGGTAAGAGAAAGGGTGTTTCCTATATATATATATATATATATACACACACACACACACACACACACATGTATGCACACAATCTCCTTATTATTCAGGACAGCTATTATGGTATTATTTGCCAAGTTTAGTAGTCAATACATATGAATAGATACAAACTCATTACATTTATGTTTATGAATATCATTTAAAACTTCTGTTTTTATATTGGAGGAAAATATAGTCTGGCTTGAACCATATCTTTAGATAGGTATAAACTAACAATCCAGTTCTGTTTCAAGTGAAAACATGTATGTTTAGAGGCTTTTACAAAATAAATCACAATTTGATAGAACAAATTGATTAACCAGAATAATTAGCAGTTGACTATCTGCTAATAACTGGCAGAGATTAATTTTCTAAACTTCAAAAGGTTTGAAAGCAGGAAATTTTCAAAAATCAAAGGAAACCAGGCTATTTTATAGATTTTAATTGTTCTCACCACAAAAACTGATAAGTATGGGGGGGGGAGTTGAAAATGGCGGATTATGGGTGACCTTCTGGCTCTCTGCTCCCAGAGTGGGAGGTGAAAAACGCAGACAGCCACACGTGAGTGAGGCACTCTCCCACAAGATCAGCTTTGTGAATCTACAGAGAAGCAGCGAGGGACAAGCAGTGCTGCGTAAAAAAAAAAAAGGTGAATTGGAGAAACGGCTGCAAATACCGGAGACTGCGGGACAAATAGTAGGGAGTGCAGTGTGGGACGGCCGTGCCTATTGTGGGCTGGCCCGGGCACGGAGATCTGACTCACAGGGAGGCGACTTTTCCTTTACCAAACCCCACTCCCATGCAGTCAGGGAAGTGCCAGAAGTCACTGAGAAGTGGTAGCACTGACCGACAGACAGTGGGGAGTGGAGACAGGAGCGGGGACCATTTTGAAATTGCTGATGCGAGGTGCTGGGTCAGCATCAGTGGGGAGGGACTGACCCGAGTGGGTGCTTCCCAGATCGGTTGCTGCCCGAGCCCACAGGGGAGAGTTTGGAGGCAGGCTTCTTGCCACAGGAGACCGCCAGGACCAGATTGGGAGAGGGGAACACCATAAAAGAGGCTCTACCTGCGGAAATCGCTGAAAGTTCAGTGGGTGCTGGGAGGGACAGAGCACAGAGTCCTCCTACTGATCTGTCCAGAGTCACCGTGTGTTGGGGGGGCCACGGGAGGCTCTGGGAGGCAGCTCTGGGAGACAGCAGTGGTGGACCCTGGCTCGAGATGCCCTCCCGGTGCAGTCTGCTCCAGCGCTGACTAGCAGTGGGTGGGCAGCTGCCATTTGGGGAGCTCAAAGCCTGGAGCTGCTGGGGCTTTTTGCCCAGGCAATGGCCTGAGTCATCGCCGCTGCTTCCGTGGCACAGCTGGTCATGCCCTACGAGGAGGAGAGTAACACAAGAAGCCACTTTTTCTCCCGAATCTGCAGACAGTCTGTCCCAGCCAGTGACTCAAGCTCTGCCTTTGAAAGGGCGGAAAAGGGAGAAAGATCCATATTTCTGCCCAGTTACTAGGCGGTCTCCGGCAGCCCTGTTCCATTCAGCCACCAGCGCTGTGCGCCAAGGAGACGGTGAACTGAAGGAGACCACTTGTAGAGCTGTGATCCGGGACGACATAACCACCCTCTCTCCCGGGCGACTCGACCCTGCCCCCGCCCCCGCCACGCATTGTGCCAAAGGGCCTGTGTCTGCCTCTAGGTGGAGTAAAGGGGTCGCTTTGTTGTTGTTGTTTTTTATTTTTTGTATTTCTTTTTTTTCTATATACATATTTCTCTTAATTTTTATTTTTTGTGTGTATATATATATATTCTTTCTTTCCTTCTCTTTCTTTTCTTCTTCCTTTTTACTCTCTGTGAGTGTGTATGTGTGCGTGTGTATATCTGAAACCCATGACCGCAGCAGCCCAATTGCTGAATCTCCACAGCTGGGCTATTTTGCACCAAAGAGACAGCACACACCCCTAAGAGTGTCTAGTGACCAAGGAGGCCGCTCTTCAAGCTGAGACACGTGGTAACCTCTTTGCTGTGACTTCGTAGCCAGAGCTGCCGGCCAAACAGACAGACTCCACAACGGGAAGGGCCGAATAGAGAGTGAAGGAGGCTGTTTTCCCAGCGGGGTCCTGCAGCTTCCTTTTCATTGTGACTTGGGAATCAATGCCTCCTCCCAAAGAATCAGTTCCCCACCCTTGGTAGTGTGGAGGAACAAGGGAAGCTGTTCTCTGGACTGTGACCCTGTAGGGGTGGTGGATGACACTTGACTGTGATCAGACCACTGATATTGTATACTGCAGGGACTGATCCCACATCTGCTAAGGAGGAACAGCAGGACAGGCTGCTTTCTGGTCTGGGTCCCTCAGGGGCCCTAGGCAGGGCTTCTCTAGCAGCCCTGAAGTGTGTACTTCTTACCAACTAGACAACCCTGCCCTTGAAGGGGTGGAATAATAAGGGTTGCCACTTCCTGAGCTGAGACACCAGGTAAAGGTAGCCCCAGGAAGTGCCCTTCCTCCAGTCTGCGGGTATTATCTCCCCCTCTGGCAGGTCAAAACCTGCCCTTGGAGGAGGGAAGAAATGAGAGAAGATGTTTTCCAGGCCGGGCCTTGTGACAGTCTCAGCCAACACCCCTCCTACAGCCCTCCAGGACCGAGCCCACCCCTGAAGGTAGGGAGAAAGGAGAAAAAATACCTTCCCCATAGGACTAGCCTGAATCTGTATGACCTTGGATCTAAGCAAAAGGGGACAGTTTGTTGTCATGGTACAGTTGATAGGTTTGAACACCTGACAAGACCATAACACAAAAGCTTGCCCTTGGTGCCCAGGCTGTTATCATCTTAGAGGCTAGCGGTCTACGAAGGAAAATCTTGACCAGAGTCCTTAGCAATTGCAGCAATTGACACACCCATCAGGAATTCCTCTGCAAGAGTGCCTAATGAGCCCTGAATAACATATTAGCAGCTCTCTCCTAGCTACAGATCAAGCAATATCTGAAGTATACTGTCTCAGGCATGCTGATTCCTGCTGTGCTTCTTACCACATCTAAAGTGGTAACAGGGCTCAAGTAGTCCTTGGGAGTGGCAAAACATTTCCCAAAGACTCAGGCTCTTATATGTCCCATTTGGGGTTTTAGAGATCAATACAAAGGTTCTGGAATACCTTGACAACTGACTCCTCCACACAAAATACAAGCAAAAAAAGAGAGAGCAACCTCATAGCTAAACCCAGTGCTTTACACCTCAACCAAGTACTTGATAGCAGAGCCACACACACAAAAGTGACCCAACTCCTGGGAATCTAAGCAAGGGAAAGAAACTCACTAATCTCCATAAGCAGAAGGAGCAGACAACAGGCCAGAGATAACCCAACAGTCTAAAACCTCACCAAGACAGCACAAGACCAGGGAACATCTCTTCAGCTGTGCCAAGGAACTTCCCTTTGGAGTCCCAAAATTAAGTTCATAAACCAGTCATAGCACCTCCAGTCCTTGATAAAGTAGCCTGACAAAAAAGAATCAGTGAAATAACACAAGAAACATGAAAGATCAGAGAGAAAAGTCACCTCTGAAAGAAAATATTTGATCTCCATCAACTGATACCAATGTACATGATATGATTAAACTGACAGAGGAAGAATTCCGATTATGGATTGTAAGGAAACTCAATGGAATTGAAGAGAAAATAGAATCCCTATATAAAGAAACCACAAGAGCAATACAGGAAATGAATGAAAAATTCTCCAAAGAAATTGAAATACTATGGAAAAACCAAACATAAATCTTGTCAATGAAGGAGGAATTACAAGGAACTTCAAAACACAGTGGAAAGCCTCAAGAACAGAATGGATAATGCAGAGGAAAGAATCTCAGAGCTTGAAGATAATGTCTACATGCTGAAAAAATCAAATGAAGAAAAAGAACTCAGAAACAAGAGACAAGACCAAAACTTACAAGAAATGTGGGATTATGTAAAGAAACAGAACCTTAGGATCATTGGTCTTCCAGAGAGAGAAGAAGAAGATACTCAAAGGCTGGAAAGCTTATTTCATGGAATACTGGAGGAAAATATGCCAGGCCTGGCCAGAAATCTGGATATATAGATACAGGAAGCACACAGAACTCCTGGGAGACTTAATGTGAAAAGGCAATCACCACGTCACATAGTTATTAGACTGACCAAAGTAAACACGAAAAAAGCAATTCTTTGAGCAGCCAGAAGAAAGCGACAAATAACCTATAAAGGAAAGCCTATCAGACTAACTGCTGATTTCTCATCTGAAACCCTACAAGCCAGAAGTGACTGGGTCCCTATCCTTAATCTACTAAAACAGAATAATTCCTAACCCAGAATTCTTTATCTGGCAAAATTAAGCTTCATCTATGAGGGAGTAATAATGTCCTTCCCAGACAAGCAATCACTGATGGATTTTGCAAAGACCAGGCCAGCCCTACAAGAAGTACTCAGACCTGCATTCCACACTGAACGGCATAATAGACACTCTTTGAAGTAAAATCATTCAAGAGTTAAAGCTTAGAACATGGGCTTCATGATGGCTCAAGGAGCAAAACAAAACAACAGGATTTCACCCAATAATATGAGTGGAAATCTACCACAAATCTCAATCCTCTCAATAAATGTGAATGGCCTGAACTGTCCTCTGAAGAGATACAGGCTGGCAGAGTGGATAAAAATCCACAAGCCTAGTATCTGCTGTCTACAGGAAATGCATCTAATCCACAAAGATGCATTCAGACTAAAGGTCAAGGGATGGAAAACTATCATCCAGGCGAATGGAAGTCAAAAGAAAGCAGGGGTAGCTATACTATTCTCAGATAACATATGCTTTAAAATAGCAAAAGTAAAAAAGGACAAAGATGGCCACTATATATTGGTGAAAGGGAAGATCCAACAAGAAGAGTTTACAATCCTTAATATCTATGCACCCAATACACGAGCACCCAGTTACATAAAGCAAACCTTGTCTGATCTAAACAACATGATAAACAATCACACCATAGTAACAGGGGATTTCAACACTCCACTGAATGAACTGGACAGATCTTCCAAACAGAAAATAAGCAAAGAAATAATGGACTTAAACAGAGCTCTTGAACAAAAGGGTCTGACAGATCTCTAAAGAACATTCCACCCAAATAAAGCCGAATTTACATTCTTCTCATCGGCTCACAGAACTTTCTCCAAAATTGATCCCATACCAGGCCACAAATCAGACCTCAGCAAATTCATAAAAATAGAAATTATACTGTGTACTTTCTCGGACCATAGTGGTATAAAATTAGAGTTCAATTCCAACAGAAATACTCACCACCTCACAAAGTCATGGAAATTAAACAATCTATTGTTGACTAACTACTGGGTCAAGGAGGAAATTCAGAGGGAAATCAAGAACTTCTTCAAACTAAATGATAATGGAGAAACAAGCTACCAAAACCTGTGGGATACAGCAAAAGCATTCCTGAGAGGAAAACTAATAGCAATAAAAGCTCATACCCAAAAAACAGAAAGTTTAGAAATTGACAACCTAATAAATAGAATCAAGGACTTGGAAAAGGAAGTTCAAACTAATCCCAGTCCAAATAGAAGAAAAGAAATATCTAAGATCAAAGCAGAACTAAATGAAATTGAGAACAAGAGAACTATATGGAAGATCAACAAAACCAAAAGCTGATTTTTTGAAAAGATAAACAAAATTGACACCCCTCTTGCTAGACTGACTAGAATACAAAGGGAAAAGTCTCTAATAAACTCAATCAAAAGTGAAAAAGGAGAGGTCACAACAGATGCCATGGAAATACAAAACATTATTTTTGATTACTACAAAAAAGATGTGCCCAAAAACTATATAATGAGGAGGAAATGGAAAAATTCCTGGAAACTTACAACCTCCCTAAGTTCACCCAAGAGGTAACAGAATATCTGAATAGACCAATCTTAAGCTCAGAAATTGGAGCAGCAATCAAAAACCTCCCAAAACGTAAAAGTCCCGGACCAGATGGCTACACCGCAGAGTTTTACCAAACATTCAAAGAAGAACTGACACCCATACTACAGAAATTATTCCACAATATCGAGAAAGATGGCATCCTTCCTAACTCATTCTACAAAGCTAATATCACCTTGATACCAAAGCCAGGAAAGGACACAACAAAAAAAGACAACTACAGACCAATATCCCTCATGAATATAGATGCAAAAATCCTCAAGAAAATTTTAGCAAATAGAATTCAGCATCACATCAAAAAAATAATTCACCATGACCAGGTGGGCTTTATTCCAGGGATGCAAGGCTGTTTTAACATATGCAAACCTATAAATGCAATTCACCACATAAATAATAGCAAGAACAAAGACCATATGATTCTTTCAATAGATGCAGAAAAAGCATTTGGCAAGGTCCAACATTTCTTATGATAAAAATTCTCATCAAAATAAGCACAGGTGGCTCATTCCTTAAAATTATCAAGTCCATTTATGACAAACCCACTGCCAATATCATATTGAATGGGGAAACATTGAAACCATTCCCACTTAGAACCAGAACTAGACAAGGCTGCCCTCTATCTCCACTTCTATTCAACATAGTGCTCAAAATCCTCACCACAGCAAGAGAGGGGTATTAAGGGTGTCCAAATGGGGACAGATGAGATCAAACTCTCGCTCTTTGCTGATGATATGATATTATACCTAGAAAACCCCAAGGACTCATCTGAGAGACTCCAAGAACTGATAAATGAATTCAGCAAAGTCTCAGGATACAAAATCGGTACACACAAATCTGTGGTATTCATATATGCCAACAACAGTCAAGCCGAAGATCAAATCAAAAATGCAATTCCTTTTACAATAGCCTCAAAGAAAATTAAATATCTGGGAATGCATTTAACGAAAGATGTAAGAGACTTATACAGGGAGAACTGCGAAACACTAAAAAAAGAAATTGTAGAAGATGTAAACAGATGGAAAAACCTACCTTGCTCATGGATTGACAGAATCGATATCATTAACATGTCCATACTACCTAAAGTGATCTACAGAATTAATGCAATCTCTATCAAAATCCCATTATCATTCTTCACAGATCTGGAAAAATAATTCTACACTTTGTATGGAACCAGAAAAGACCTTGTATAGCCAAAGCAATCTTAAGTAAAAAGAACAAACTGGGAGGTATCAGTCTACCAGACTTTAAGCTGTACTACCAGGCTATAGTAACTAAAATAACTTGGTACTGGCACAAGAACAGAGACACTGACCTCTGGAACAGGACTGAGAATCCAGAGATGAAACCATCTGCATATGGTAATCTAATCTTTGACAAAGCTGACAAAAACATACACTGGGGAAAAGAATCTCTTTTCAATAAATGGTGCTGGGAAAACCGGATAGCTACATGCAGAAGATTGAAACTGGACCCCCACCTCTCACCTCTCACAAAAATCAATTCAAGATGGATAACAGACTTAAACCTAATGCATGAAACCTTAAGAATTCTGAATGAGGATGTTGGGAAGACTCTTTCAGACATCGGCCTAGGCAAGGAATTCTTGAAGAAGAACCCCAAAGCAATCGTGGGATCTAATCAAATTAAAAAGCTTCTGCACTGCCAAGGAAACTATCATTAGATTGAATAGACAGCCCACAGAATGGGAAAAAATATTTGCTCTCTACACCTCTGATAAAGGGCTGAAAACCAGAATCTATCTAGAACTCAAAAAAATCAACAAGAAAAAAATCAAACAACCCCATCAACAAATGGGCAAAGGAAATGAAAAGAAACTTTTCAAAAGAAGACAGAATAATGGCCAGCGAACATATAAAAAAATGCTCAACATCCCTAATCATTAGAGAAATGCAAATCAAAACCACAATGAGATATCACCTAACCACAGTGAGATTGGCCTCTATCGAAAGATCCCAAAACATCAAATGCTGGTGAGGATGTGGAGAGACAGGAATACTCTTACACTGCTGGTGGGACTGCAAATTAGTGCCACCTCTGTGGAAAAGAATCTGGAGATACCTCAGAGAGCTAAAAATAAAAATACCATTTGATCCAGCAATAGCACTATTAGGCATCTACCCAGAAGAGCACAGAACATTCTATGATAAAGACATCTGCACCCGAATGTTTATGGCAGCACAATTCACTATTGCAAGGATGTGGAAACAACCCAAGTGCCCGTCAATCCATGAGTAGATTATTAAAATTTGGTATATGTTTACAATGGAATATTACTCAATCATAAGAAAGGGCAGTGATCTAGAACCTCTTATACTTTCCTGGATTAAACTTAAGCCCATTATCCAAAATGAGGCACCACAAGAGCAGAAGAATGGGCTCCACTTGTACTGGCCATCAAATTGGTACTAACTGATCAACACTAGGGTAATCACATGGCAGAAATACTCTCCAGGGATTAGGGGGATGATTGGGTAAATCCGCAACTAAAGGACAGGGGGAGGACTGTGGGGGGGGGGAAGGGCATGTCTTTAACCTGCACTTGGGTGAGGCAAAGACATAAAGTGTAACCATAATGTTTGTACCCTCACAATACCCTGAAATAAAAAAAAAAAGAAAACGATAAGTATGTGAGGTAATGCATGCGTCAATTAGCTTGATTTAGCCCTTTCACAATGGATACATATATCAAACATCATGTTGTACACCATAAATATATACAATTTTATTCGTTAATTTAAAAAATAATAAGAAAAGGAAAACTAAATTTTATATTTTGAGCAAGTACCCTTTAAACAGATTTTTTTCGACAGATATTCTTATGAAATGTAAGACATTAGAAATGCATGAAAAAATAAGGATTTGGAAGAACAGGAATAAGTAGCTTAACATATCAATTCATATTTTTCTAACAATGTTGAGGGTTCTTTTGAATTGCCAACATAATTTAAAATGGTGCTTTTCCAAATTTTATTTTCAAGTAGTAACTTTGATATTTATACACGAGAAAATGATAAACAACTTTCATTAGTTTTACAATTCTGCCAGAAATAAAAGGAACTTCCTTATTACAGTGTTCTTTCTTATAAATAACATAATCTTACCTCATGTAAGATGATGTGTCATAGTTTCTATCTTTAAGAGAAAAAAAGTGTAAATTTAATAGTCTTTTTATAAATAATATTTTCTAGTGCCATCAAATGCTGTCTCTGATTCCATACAAATCTCTGTTCTATTTTGTATTAATCACCCTATATTTATTTATTAACACTTATTGCTAATATTTTTATAGTGTACAATTTCAATTGTAAATCACTTATTCATGATATTGACTTATGGAAGGGAAAGATGAAGTGATGTCGACACGGAGATAGAAATTATCAGAGTTATGTGGGACAGAGTTTAGTTGAATGAAGTAGTTTAAACAGTTGAGTTAGTAGTTTAAGATGAAAATGGATTAATAAAAGCATAAAATTCATTAAATAGGTTTAAAAGATTTAGTATTGAACATTTCAAAGAGTTTCAAGTTTTTTGTAAAGACTTTACCTAAGGTTGTTCATATTTCATTAAGCTAAATACATTCGACAATTTCAACATCTACTAACTATGATTTTTTGATCATGAGAAAAATATACATATATAACCTTGTTTACCTATTAAAAGATAGAAATTAAAGTAGATATGGTTTGCTTCTATAAAGTTATCCTTTTATGAAAAGACAATTTTTTTGTACTTGTAGACATAGAAACTGCCATTTCTGACTTTTCTTCACTTATGTACTTATGAATTCATTCGTTTATTCTGGAATTATTTTTTTTTTGATACTCTGCCAGCTCTATAAAGTACTTTCGAGCTAGCCAGGACAACATGAACCAGTGACTTTTAGATGGATCCCATTGTAAAATGCAAACATATAGTATTATCTGCACTATTCTGAACTATCTATCCCCAAACCCAAATATATGGCATATTTTGCAACCAGCTTATTTTTGAGAATTTACAAAGAACTCACACTGCTTTAAGTTAGATATTACCAGTGATGTCTTTAAGAATGTAAATTTTCAGGGTAAAATAATTTAGGCTATATTCAGTGACCTCAAATCATGGGCTTCACTGTCCATTTGCCCCAGTATTAAGAATGAGCTAGCAATGATTTTCTGAGCTAGTCTGGTGTCAAACTTATATTTGTTCTCTTGGCCCACTTCCTGCTGAAATTAAAGTAACCACGTATCTTGTCAGAGACTCTTCTCAGTCTTCAGCACCTACATAAGGTTACAACTTTTTCCCAGAATTCCTACTTTTTCTAAACTGTGAAAAAGTTATTAATATTTCTCTTTAATCATTAAAATATAACCTTTATGTTCCAGCTACTATTTTGAGAATAAAAACTAATGGCCACCAAATTTTATTTTAAGAAATATAATAGGTAATGTGAGATTCAAATTTGCTCAAATTCATATTATTCAATTCATAGGTCACAAGCCATTTGTGGGTCAGGAAATTAATTTAATAGCTCCTGACGAGCTTTTAAATATTGAATGATATTAACAGAGAATAGAAAATGTCAGAGTATCTCTCACACAGTAAGGGTATAGTTTATTTCATTATGCATGTGTGTGTATTTATATATACTAATGTATTTTACTATGATTCATACGCTACTTTATGTTTCATCTTTATATTAATCTGGACCATCATTGAATGGTGGGCCTGAACTCCATGTTCTGATACCATATAGAAATTATTTTTATGGAATTCTGCTTTGGACTGCTGTTATCAGTATACAAGTAAAGGTTTTAAAAAACAACAGCCCTATGAAACCTATTGTTTATTTAATGAAGGCAGTGATGATGCTCTTATTGCCTAAGTACTTGGACTGTAGTCACTACTTTATAAGAATCCATATATTTATTTCTTTTCTCTATTCTAGGAAGGTTTGGGATTCTTCTTCTGACAAATTTACTATTCATATTATTTTTTGCATAGACAGACAGGAATCTTGGAACAGAACTTATAGATGCTACCAGTTGACAAGATTTTATCTGTTAACTTTATGCTAATTTCATTTTATAATTTGAACATTTACTTTAATTTTTCTCTGCTTTACTAATTTATTTAGTTAAATATGGGCTACGGTTAGAATTTTAAGAATTAGACATGTGATAAATATATCCATACATAGCTACATTGACACATCAACCATAAGGAATAAAAATGATGTTTAAAATGATGGGTCATTACAATAATGAGCTAATGTTAGGACTAACACCTTCAGGGCATGGGCTTGAACGCAAGTAATGACAAACTGTATTACTTAAATGTATTGGATCAGGAAAATTATGTTTATAGACTTAGGTACAATCTTTAAGGAATAATAAATACTTGATTTTATAAGGTGCATCCAACATATAAAAATATTATTATTTAGAGTTTAAAATATGCATAGCATAAATCTTAAGATTGCAGATTCTGTAGCCCGAATTCTTGGATTTGAATTGTTCCCTGTCACTTACTAGCTATGTTACCTAGAGCAAGGCACTCAAGCTGTCTCTGGCTGAATACTGTATTCTTAAAATGGAGACAATGATAGGAACTAGCTCTTAGAGTTGCTTAGAGGATTGAAGTATTGAACATCTGCAGTGCTAAGAACACCATTTGGCTCACAGAAATAGCTGTCTAAATGTTAGCAATTATTTCTACCCTATCCCTACCCACGGCCACGATTCCTTTCATAAAAACAATTCTTTTAATGTTTCCTCTTTTCTTTTTCCTTTACAAGTCCCAGATCCTCCTTCTACAGTTCAGTGATATGGCTTTAAAGAAATTCAGAAAACCCTGCCATTCAGTTCAGTAAATTGGTTTCCTTAATCCTTTTTTTCTAGTTGTGGGAAACTTCAATGGAGCATTGCTTGTGTTAGAGAAAAGAGAATCTTAGAAAAGTGAGATAAAGAAGTGACAAGAAAGATTTCCAGACAGAAAGAATATAAATTTGCTGTGAAATTTCTGGCATCACTTTGATTTAAGTACTTGTCTCTATCTTCTGCTTTTAAACTGAAGCAACATTTTATACTTAATAATTCTATTGATGTCTCTATTGATCTTTCTTTTTGCCCAAGATAGTTCTCAGAGTACAGTGAAGATGTGTGTATGTGTGATTTCCAGTTTTTGCTAAAACTTACTGAATATTAGAATTCACACTTTTATGGTATTTACCATATTGACTGCCACAATAGAAAACAAAAATTTTTCCTTGGGGCCATGGTGTTTTATTATAAAAATCGAATAAAAACTTTGAAAATGAAATGATCCTTTCTACTTTAATAAAAAATTTGTTATGTTTTATTGTTTTCTGCACATGAGTTATATGCAATTAAATTGTTAATATTAATTGTAACAATAAGAACATCGACAAGTAAGATTTTCATGAACCAACTGCAGAGTTTTTTCCAGGGGGCCACCCATCTCATAACATGTATGCTACAGCATGGCAGCCTGAGTTGCCTGTGCACCACGTGGCTCCCAAGTTAAAGAGACGTGTGAGTTATATATGCTTCACGAGGCCCCGGGCTCAAAACTAGCCTGATTTAAATACAATGGCAGTTAATGTGTTAATGGAGTAAATATGATTTAGTCTCTAAAAATCTGACTATCTCTTCTACCCATCTACTCCTTACTCTTCTCCTCTGATTTTTTTATTTCTTTTTTTCTTATACTTACTATCAAGATAACAAAGATGCCATTCATCCTCTCTCCTAGCTCTCTTCTGTAATATTTTGAGTATATGCATTAGCTGTGGCCTTATTCTCAGAAAGTCATTATTGCACTGAATAATACAGACAAGGGAGCACAGTTGTCACTCTCTGTGAAGGAGAAATCAGAAAGTTATGAGATCAAGGTGAGGTGCTGTCTTTGAAAGACACTAAAGCAATAGCGTATAATAGGAACTGTGTGCTAAGAATGTCCAGAAAAGGCTGTTCCTTTCCTCACTCTATATTCTTCAGAAAAGCAGAACTATTTGTGGTCCCCTGGATATGATGTTTTCTCATATTGAAAACCCTCTGCTTGCCTGTCTGTCTTCTTGTCCCTCAAGTATTAGCTCAAACACTGCCTTCTCAAAGAAGGTTTTCTGAAAGACATGAAGGCAAAGTTAGGCTGTTATTCTGTGTTTCCTTGCTATATCTCCACTGCAGCAATGCTACACAGTATTGCAAGTGATTGCTTGCTTGTCTCTCCCCTGCCTAAAGTTCCCTAAGAACAGAGTTTCCGTTTTTCATTCATTGTATTCACAGCATCTGTTGAAGTGCTTGTAATGTAATAGATGCTGTTGAATTGCCTGAACTTATGTATTAAAGTGAAATATAATAAATGTGGACTTCTCTTTCCTTTCTGATTAAAGGCAATAAATATTATTGATGGGCATGGAAAAAATATCATTGGATTTTGGGGGGTCTTTGTTACATTATTGATTCCTTGGAGCAACATAGAACAATAAATAAAATTAGGAAACTCATAACTATGCATCAAGTGAAATTCAAATGGAAAATGGACTGGTTGGATTGAATAAAGTTCATGAGCACTTACTACTAGTATAGTATAGTAATTTACTAAAGATTTTGTCCAATTTAATTAAAATCTAGGTAATGATTAAAAGTTACTGCGTGGATGCCATGATATTAAGTGCAGTCTTTCCTACTAAATGTTCCACAAACTTTTCAAAGAAGAGGATATGAAACAAAGTAGCAAATAAATTTGGGAAATGCTGTGCACATTATTCCCTGTTGGAGTCTCACAATTTATGTTAGCCTATTAAAGCCTCTGAAAAGTCTTAAAGGGACATATAACTATTAAAATATATTTCCTAAATGCATTTGACTATATTTACATCCCAGGGATTGGTGTTTCAAGGAAAACAATTTTGAGAATACTTATCTAGTGAGCAGTTTGCATCATTTTTATGTACATCCTGAGGAAGGAAAACAGAGGGTTCTGAAGAGGAATGTGTTGCTCTCTTCCAGGTTTTATCCCTATATTAGAATATATTGAAATTAAACTTATAACAAAATGGCTCATAGGAGCTATTGCCCTAGAGTTAGGCATCTGGGAAAATAAACATAAAAACAGATCTGAAAGTGTGAAACTAATAAAAGAAGAAAGGGGAAGAATGAACCTAAGAGTGATTGCTTTTAAGGAGGCAATCATTAAATGAAATGGAACTGGAGGAAAAAAATAAAAACAGGGATAAACAGTGGAATCAACTTGTACTGAAAGATATGCACCCTTTACTCCAGGTGACAGTAACAGAGGAGGATGAATTCTGCAGTTTTTCTTGGTTGTCATTATCACCTAGTTTTCCAACCCATACATGCAGATTCATTTCTTTAACCCTTTCACCATAAATGGTGCGAAGTCTTGGAGGCATGTTAGATCACCACAGTAGGTGATGTTTTAACAAGCTTTGCATCTAAATATCAAGCTATTTTTGAGAACAGACTTATAACCTTGGTCAGTTCTGCCAGATGGAAATCATCGTATTGAAATCTCTCATTTTAGTGTATATTTTAGGAAAATGTGATCTCATAAGTCCTATGAAAGATTTGTAGTCTCAAAGTGTATTATTCTGAAGTTATATATTTTATTTATTAGATACAGTATCACATACTAAGCCTCTCTAAAGCACAAATGAGAATATATTTCTTTGGAGACATTTTCCAAAAACTGTAAGAGGATTTTTGCTTTTATACACACTAATGCTAATTGTCAGAGAAGTATTGTTAATTCCTAACGTGTATAAAAAATAATAACAATCTAGCAAACAGAGCAGAATTGGGAAACAATGTCAGGGAACTATAGTTGATTATTATAGGATTCTATTAGTAAAAACAAAACAAAAACAAGCAAGCAAAAGAATTTCTAACAGTTTTCAAAGAGAGGAATCAGGATGTCAGGATATCCTAAAAACTATAGCCAGAATCTATTGTGATTCTCCAAAGGATTGTCATGAACAGGTCCATTGTTTAGGTACAAAGAGCATTCATTTGTTCATTCATTACAATTGCGTATTGACTTCTTATGTGATGATCATCAGGACAGGCACTGAGACTCCTAGAGGCAACCTGGCAAATATGGTTCTGGAACTCGAGAATCTTAGAACCCAATGAAGAATATAGAAAAAAGGCAGAAAGATAAAATTTTGTTGAATATATTCAATGACAATGTATGAAAGTCCCCTAATGGAGAGTTTGTGAGTCAGAGAAGGATTTTCAGAGAAATTGACACCTAACTTACAATCCAAGGTATGAGTAGGTGTTAGAAACATTAAGGTGAGAAACAAAAGTGGATTTCATCAGATAAATGAAAATTATGTGTATAGCCCTGAAGGGAAGGGATGTCACAGAGGGGAAACAGATGGGAGTATTGATAACTGAAAACAGGAGATAGGGTATCAAGTTACTATGGTTGTTCATGAGAAAGATGAGTTGGGATAAACGATGGGAGGGGCAGAAAAGGCAGAATGAGTTTGAAATGTATTTAACAATAATAAGAAGTATGAAATAGCTAAACTCTATTGAGCACTGCCTGTTAGACACGGTACTAAATGCTTTTCATGCATTACGATATTTATTCCTCCCAAATTTCTATGAAGTCTATATTAATTAAATGAGGAATTTTATTTAAGATCATTTTTAAAGAAATTTTAAAATTAAGAATTCTAGGACTTAGAGAAACCCCAGGTCACACAACTCTAAAAGGAGGAAGGATTTTGATCCAGACTGTCTGCTTCTAAAGGCCATTCACTTCTTCACTATTTTAGGAGAGAAGCAATTGATATGATATAGGGGGTGGAGGAGAAGAAGGGCAAAAGGACTGTGCTTCGTTTTCATGTTTGTGTAGCTTGGTGGATCCTGCCATTCAAAGAGAAAAGGAACAAGGGAGGAAGAGTAGGGTAAGGAAATACAATGAGTTTAAGGACAGATATTTCATGGATTACATTTTCTTGGGATATATTATACTAGTATAGGCATAACCATAGCTACAATGTAAATACAACACAGATATCTGTATACAAGTATAGATTCTCATTAGATAGTTGAAATATATATCTGGAGTTCAGAAGAGAGAATGTAGCTCTATATGTAGATTTGGGGGTTGTTAGCATAAATAGTAGAGGAATGTCAGAATTTATTTCCGTTATTCAGGCCAGAATACTGGCATCATATCAAAAAGTGCCTTGACTGATGATGGCTATAAGGAATGAACTTGTAGTGGACATGTGATGCATCTCTAAGTGTTTTGATTATGGTCTACCATTTAAAAGCATGATTTGCAAAACCAAAGAGATGTCCATTTATGCAATCATTTATCCATTAAATCACGCATTCATCTGTGACACATACAAGTGAGTTTAATAAGCTGATATAGGTGCACAATTCATTCACAAATCCTAGTACATAAGGTTATATGGTATAAGAATATGTTTCTACTGTTGTTTGCACTCAGATCCAGAACAAATAAATTGAATTCCCTTTTAGGCCTAGTTCCTTTATAATGGTTGATTGGGGAGGAAAGTGACTTGTTGAAGCCATGCACATTGTCACATAGGCTAGCATAATGTAAAAGAAAACTAAGGGTGGTAGATATCATAGAGCACTAATGGATGACGTACCCACAAGCAAAAAGTACTTTTTTCTACAGTGAGACATCTCTGAGAGTCATATGTAGATTCTTCAAAATGTCATGCCATATTAAAAAAGTGGTAGACTCAGAAAATGTTTGAACTTCTATTAAGACAGAGGGACAAGTAGGCTATGGTTTCTTTTTAGATCTTGTTGCTCCTACTGCAGAATTTTCTATAGCTATTATTAGATGCTCTCATTTACTTGTCTTCTATTTCATTGTATGCCCATAAATAAAACAAGAATTTAAAAATACCCTAAATTACTAAGGACATCAATTCAACCAATTTTCCTGCTATAAATTGAATGACAGTTTTTCTCCACTGACAGATTAAGCTCTTTCACACATTCAAGCTTTATATTATTGTCTTACAGAAGAATCTAAATATATTTGACTTTACTTTTACCCACCACCACCAATATCAATGTAATTATTTTCCTTGCTAATATAAGATTTTGCTCAGATTTCATGCACTTGTAATTATATACATATTAATATTATACAAACACACATATCACATGTCTTATGTGAGGGTTCAACATACTCATAACATTATTCTATAATAATATGAGCAAACCAAATCAAGACTTGCTTACAGATTTTGAACTTGCTTTTGCTAATTGGCTGGGAACCAAATCTGTTTGGTTCCTGAAAGCTACCAAGAAGATTTCTTTGAAATAAAAAAAAAAAATTTCTAAATTGTTCAACAATAATCATAAATCATCACAGTTTGTTGAAACACATTTTTCTATTTGCTTTGATAATAGCGTTGGGCCAGAGCTCTTACTCAACAGTCCTTCCGTGTGGTGGGTTGTCTACTAAAGTATAAATCCTGGCCTTCCCTGCCCTCCCACTCGTTCCTCTGTTATCCGACTGGTGACATGGAAAGGGGAATTGGTTAAAGGTAGCTTAATTCCTTCTTTTCTCTTAGGAGTCTGCTTGGAAGACGCATACTTCTGTGCTGCTTCTCTATTCTTTGCAGTTTATAAAAGAAACAGAACTGAAAACACATGTCTCAAGCGCAGACTCTCAAAAAGAAAAAGGTCAGAGCTGGCTTACTCATGCCAACCCGTGTAACAATGGATTCAATCAGAATTAGAAAATTCAGAATGTGAAGTTATCTTCATATTTAAGCCACATTCTAGGATATCTGTTTCATTGGTAAAAAAAAAAAAAAAAAAAAAATGAAATTTTGTCCTACATATAATGACCTTTTTCATTTTTTACAATTAGTTTAGAGCTTGTATGGAAAGAAGAATGTTATATATTGAGTCTCCTTAAATTTTACAACAAAGAGCAAAAAAATTAATGAGAATTTATGAGCATTTATGATATACTTATTACTGCTGTGGATACTATAAGGAAAAAATAATGTACATCATATCTCCTGATCTCAAAGAATTTATAATTTGGGGGAATAAGAGCAAACAATTCAAAGATCATTATCAAAATAGAGAACTACCTTTATTAGGAACATAGAGTGAAAACATGATTTATATATATATATATTTCATAATCTCTCGTTGGCTGTGATTTGGCACACTGCTATGTGAATCACCATGCTTCTGCATCATTTGTATGCATTTTTATTGTTTGTGGTTTGACAGTAAATATTTCCTCCTCGTAATACCTTTTCAAAAAGACATTTTACCTAGGGTTCTTTTTTAAAATAAGTCTTGGCTGAAGCCCTATGATGAAAAAGCACAATGTGCCCAAAAGATTATTTGTACATCACTACCAATAGACTTAATGGTATGCATTTCCCCATAATGGAAATATATGATAACATTGAAGAGAGGGAACCCTTTGAGATTATAGCAATGTTGTTATTTTCAAACTGGAACAAATTCATTCTAATTTTTACACTTTATTGTTTGTTGCACTGAATTGCCTCATTGGTCTTACACTGAGCTACAACATTTTTATTTAATTTTGATAACTCCAGACAAGAGCATGTATATGATGAAGTGCTATCACAGATGACAAGATGGTGATAAATATGAAATTAAAACAGTCTTCCAATTTTGTAGATAGTTTTCTATTATGCTTACTTGGCTCACGGTACCGTAAGCTCATAGAACAAGTGTCAGCCTAGTTAATCATCAGCATCATGGGGCAATTTGTTATGACAGAACACCATGTGTGCTCATTAAATGCAGTGACTCTTTCATCCCTTTAATCTTGCTTACTTCCTTTTATGATTCTTGTCTACCAAATCTCAACTCTATGCAACAATAGAAAGCAAGAATTAATAGCCATGCCTAACACTATATAAAAGCATTATAGTGATTTTCCTCCATTTAAAATTTAGGAGACAAATAATTTCACTAAATGACAGTGAAATTATCTGCATTTATATATCCTGAATTGACATACTATGCATTTATCCACAAGCAGTACAATTTGATGAAGCTATTGAACTATATATTACAAATTTTTACTAAAACTGAATATTATTACATTAATACTGAGGATTCACTTACGAGGCCTTGTTTCACAATAT
Organism: Indri indri; assembly: GCA_004363605.1. Classification (NCBI taxonomy): domain Eukaryota; kingdom Metazoa; phylum Chordata; class Mammalia; order Primates; family Indriidae; genus Indri; species Indri indri. Next base: position 66,790 of record RJWJ010003961.1, read on the forward strand.
TTAGACAAAAACTCAAATATAGATTATAAAATATAAGAAGATGAACTTTTACATTTTGCAGCATCTATTCTTTCAAAATTCATAATTTACCTTTGGATTTAGTTTTGACATACTAACCCTTTGATTGAGAAATTTAATAGCTCTACTTGAACTTTCAGACATTACAATTACTTTCTGCATTTTTTTAAGTTACTCCAATGTCATTGTGAACATGTACAGGCTTAGTTTCAGACAAACCTGGTTTTGAATTCTGGCTATGTTAACTTACCTATTTAACCACAGACATATTATTTAATTTCTATGAAGTCTTGACAGTCCTCAAAATGAATATTAAAGAATGAAATTCATGCAAAGCCCTAGTACCTAGCAGGTCCATACTGAAAAAAAGAATCACATATTCAAACACTTCGTGGATATTTATAAGTAAATGATAGTTGTGCAGCTGAATGACGGAAAAATTTTAAAGAATATTTTTGGTGGTTAGTAACAGAAAAGCAGAAAAAGAAGAGGTTAAATAAGTATCAGAATTTATTTTTATCTTAATTAAAGGTAGTCCAGAATTAGGTACATTAGCACTGGTGCATCAAAAACAAAGATAATAAAGCCACAAATAATGATTTTTAGGACAGAAAAATGTGCTTTTATTTTAGAAGCTGAGACACAAAAGCTAATCAGAGGATGTTCTAAAAATCACATCAATAGATTAATAATTTAAATGAAATGGAAAAATTTCAACAAAAATGAATCATAAAAAACTTTATGAAAAAATTGAAAACCTTAATAGCTTGTTTAGTAGTCAAAACTATTTTTTTTTTTTTTTTGAGACAGAGTCTCACTCTGTTGCCCAGGCTAGAGTGCCGTGGCATCAGCCTAGCTCACAGCAACCTCAAATTCCTGGGCTCAAGCAATCCTGCTGCCTCAGCCTCCTGAGTAGCTGGGACTACAGGCATGTGCCACCATGCCTGGCTAATTTTTTCTATACAGTTTTAGTTGTCCAGCTAATTTCTTTCTATTTTTAGTAGAGACGGAGTCTCACTCTTGCTCAGGCTGGTCTTGAACTCCTGAGCTCAAACAATCCACCTACTTCGGCCTCCCAGAGTGCTAGGATTACAGGTATGAGCCACTGCACCCAGCCCAAAACTCTTGTCATAATGAGAACATAAGGCTCACCTTGCTTTAGTGAGTTCTAACAAATATTGCAATTCTAAAAAAAGTATATACATTAGCAAAAAAAATAGGGCATTTTCTAACATATTTTATAAGAGTAGGCTTTTTTTGGAGAGCAAAATCTGATGATAACTACATAAAAATTGAAATTACATACTATTCTCAGTAATAAGTATTATATATATGTAAGTACACTAAGCAATGTATTTGAAAATCAAATCCATAAATACATAAGTTTTATAATATATTATGATGATCAACTTTGGTTTATCTATAATGTAAGATAGCACAATATTAGGAGATCAATCATTAATATCTACTGTATTAACTGATTAAAAGAGCAAAGCAAAATTTATAGTCATCTTAAGAGTGACATAAAAAGTTTTTGGCAAAATTAAATATCCTTCATAAATTATAATATTAACCCCCAAATATTAGAGGAAAATGCCTTTCTCTGATAAAGAGAATCAGCAAAAACAACTTATAGTATACAACACAATTAAGAAGGAAATGTTATTGCAAGCTATCTCTTTGAAATCTGGAACAAGACAAAGATGCCATTTATTGCCACTTTTATCCAATACTATATTGGAAGTCTAAAATAAATATCTAACTCTTCAATGCCCAGACATTGATCAAAATCTACAAGCATTAAGACCATCCAGGAAAACATGACCTGTCAAATGAACTAAATAAGGCACCAGTGACCAATCCTGAAGTGATGGAGATAGGTGACCTTTCAGACAAAGAATTCAAAATAGCTGTCCTGAGGAAGCTTAATGAATTTCAAGACAACACAGAGAAGGGATTCAGAAGTCTATCAGAGAAATTTAACAAACAGATTGAAATAAAAAAAAAATCAAGGAGAAATTCTGGAGCTTAAGAATTCAATTGACAAACTAAGAAATGCACTGGAGTCTCTCAATAGCATAATCGACCAAGCAGAAGAAAGAATTAATGAGCTTGAAGATAGGCTATTTGGAAATACACAGAAGATAAAAAAGAAAAAAGAATAAATAAAAAGGAAGCACAACTAAAAGATCTAGAAAATAGGCTCAAAAGGGAAAATCTAAGAGTCACTGACCTTAAAGAGGAGGCAGAGATTGGGGTAGAAAGTATATTCAAAGAAATAATAACAGAGAACTTTGCAGACCTAGAGAAAGGTATCAATATTCAGGTACAAGGAAGTCATAGAACATGAAGCAAATTTAACCCAAACAAGACTGTCTCATGGCGTTTAATACTCAAGCTCCCAAAAGTCTTAGATAAAGAAAAGTTCTTGGTAGACAGTTGTTCTGTTTAAGAAGACTAACCACAGGCTCCCAATCCCCTCTGTCTTCTAAAGCCTCTGTTGAGAAGTCTGCTGTTAGTCTGGTGGGTATTCCTCTGAAGGTTAGTTGTTGCTTTCTTCTCACATCTTGTAGAATTTTCTCCTTCATTTTGACTTTGGCCAGGTTGATGACTATGTGTCTTAGAGATATCCTATTTGCTGTGAATCTTCCCAGTGTTTCATGACCATCTTGTATCTGAATATCTGAATCTCTGATGACTCCAGGAAAGTTTTCTTCAATAATTTTCATGCTTTTTGCTTTTTCTTATTCTCCCTCCATGACACCTACAATTCATATATTGGCTCATTTCACATAGTCCCATAGTTTTATGAGTGGTTGTTCATTCTTCTTTATTGTTTCTTCTGCATCTTTGACTGACTGTGTTAGTTCAAATTCTTTTTTTTCGAGCTTTAAGATTCTTTCTTCTACTTGATCTAGCCTGTTGTTTAAGCTTTCTGCTGTATTTTGCAATTCCCTATATGACTCTTTCATTTCCCTAAGTTCTGTTATATCCTTTCTTATGTTATCTATACTTTTAGTGAGTTTTTGTATTTTTCATTCATGTCCTGAATTTTTTTTTTAATTTCTTGGTTTTGGTTTTTAACTTTCTCTTCATTCCCATTCATCTTGTTTGTCATCCATATTCTGAATTTCATTTCTTACATTCTTATAATTTCCTTTTGTTTGGGGTCTGTTGCTGTGGATCTATTGTGATCTTTTGGGCATGTTGAACTAGTTTGTTTTTTCATGTTGCCAGGATTCTTTTGCTGGTTTCTTCTCACCTGAAACTTCTTCTCTCAGCTCAGGGGACACACGTTTGCAATGCTTTTGTTCTCCTTTGCTGGAATCTTTCATACTTAGTGAGAAGGAGGAGAGGTCCCTAGCTATAGTTTTTGTGTCCTATTTTGGAGGAGTGACCCAGTGGGAGAAGGGTGGATCCATTGAAAGCCTGTAATGCAGTCGTTCTCCTGTGCCATCCCATTCCTCTGTGGTTATCACAGTCCAAGATGATGCTGGGGGACCTTCATTCAAATTTGCTGGTTGTTCCCTAGGCCACTGTTGGGAGTTCTTGTTGGGGGGTGGGCAAGTCTTTCTCCACAGAGATGGATGGAATGACCTTGTCCAGCACCTGTGGGGGTCACAGGACATTAGTGGGTGCTTGGGTACATCACAGGACTGCAGACAGTTATGTTGCAGGTCATGAGACCTTGCCAGGTGCCTGGGCACATTGTGGGAACCTGGCCAGTGCCTGGGTAGATTTTTGGACATTGGTGGGCACCTGTTTGGGTTTAATGACCTTGTCAGGCTTCTGGGTGGGTCCTGGGACTTTGGCAGGTGCCTAGACATGGTGGGGAACCTTGTCTCATCACTGTGTGGGTTGCAGGATGTAGGCCGGGGCCTGGGTGGGTGTGGGACCTTGGCCAGTACCTGTGGGTCATGGTCATGGAACTTTCATGGGTGCCTTGGAACATCATGGGACTGCATCTGGCAGTGGTAGGACGGCCAGAGATCTTGTCTGGTACCTGGGTGTGTCATGGAACTGCAACCCATAGTGAAGCAGGTAACGGGAATTTGGCAGGTGCCTGAACAGGTTGGCGGCCTTGGCTGGTGCCTGGGTGGGTCATGGGACCATGGCCAGCAACAGGATGGTTGGTCAGGTTACAGCAGCTGGGCCTCCCTTGTCTGACAGGGCCGGGGAGATGTCAGCACCCTGCAGGGGAATTGTGGTGGCTGGGGCTCTCCCTACACCAATGTCTGACTGTGGCAGCTGCTGCCTTGCTACTTTGGTGGCAGCACCAGTGATATGAAGATGGTAAGATGGCAGCAGCAGATGCTGAGGAACAGTGGGTGACTGCTCTGCTTGTATCCCTGGGAGGCGGCCAACCAGGGGAGTTGGGGGGATACACAGCACCCAGTCACAGTGCATGTGGGAGCAATTGCCCTCCTCATTCCTTCCCTGAGCTGGCAGGGGTAATGGAGAGGCTGCTGCAGTACAGCCAACCCCACTGCAGACAGGGTGCTCCAGGGTTGAGAGCAGACCTGGGACCAGAAGCTGGCGGGACTCCACTGTGCCTTCTCTCTGTTGCAATGCTGCTGCACAGTCTCAAAGCTGCTCTATGATCAGCTCCGAGGCCTACTGTGGTGGAGGAGCCCCCCTGGAGCTCCAGTTGCTGTGTCTGCAGGGGGAGCATGGAGCCCCCAAAATCTTTCCCTTAACCCTCGCCCACATATGGATGCTTCCCCCAGTACCCCTGATCTTGCACAGCAGATCACCTGCCTCTCTCTCCCCCACTGTGGGTGTTTCCAGTCACTTTTCTGATGATTCACAATGCTCTCTCTGAGACAGTCTATTAGTGGACAAACCTCTGTCCACAACGTTTGATCTTCTCCTTGGGAGTGGCAAGTGCAGGCTATGTCTCACCTGCCGTCTTGGCCCCTGCCCTCTTAGTTTTAGATATCAAATCTCAATTCCCTATATTTGTGCCACCCCTCTCACTTTATGTCCCCAAATTCTGAATAAAGGATGTGTTAGTAGAGTCATATTTACCGTCCTTAATAAACTTAGTAAATTTAGGAGTAACAAAATTATGATAATATTAAGAGCAAATATATTAAGGAGTGTTTGCAATGTGCTAGAACTGTTACAAGCGTTATAGGAATATCCACTCATTAAGTATTTATAAAAATTCTATAATTTAATGCATCAGTTATCTATTGCTGCAAAGCAAACTAGCCTAAAACTCTGTAGCTTAAAACTACAACCACTTTTTTTTTCTTATCAAGGATTTTGTGATTTAGCAACTTGAGCTGATCTCACTTGGGACAGAGGTTGCTGCAGCCATTTGGTGGTTGCCAAAGCTGTATGGCTTTAAATGGTTTCTGTCACATACCTGGTGGTTGGTGCTAGTTGTCAGCTGGGCTATGTGACTCTAGTCAGCCAGTTTGGAACTTGTCATATGACAGCACTCTTCCAAGAGGGCAAGCCCCAATATACAAGCTCTTTTTATTTATTTTTGGTTATGGTGAGTGATGAAGACAAATGGGTCCCTATAAATCATTTGCTATTACTAGAAAAAAAAAAAAAAAACATCATAAAACCCCATAACCAGGAAATTTGTTCTTTAGAAAATCGCTTTCATTTAAACTTTTTGTTTGTAATTTTTATATGTCCCTTTAATCTTGGAGTTTTATAAGAATAACCTTGAATATGTCAAACTATCTTAATTTTGTTGACATAATATTTTAAAAAATGTTCCATTTATAATTTTAAAACTTTGTTTTGTTTATGATCTTTCTGAGTGAGGAAGGAGTGAGCATATTTCTGTGGCCATTGGTGCTCGTGTTACATTAAAAAGCAAACAACACCCAAGGGAGAGAGAAAAACTCAGGGGAAGATGCTTCACTTGCAAAATCTCCTCTCTCCACAAAATGAGTGTCCAGATCACAGAGGCTTTCATCTTTATTTTGGTGACCACAATCATTCTCAGTTAGTCAAGAAACTATTGCTTCTTTTGTAAAAATTTCTAGCACGAATGTTATAATCAAAACTACAAGTACATCGTGATGATTCTCAGCAGAGCTTTAATCCTCTATAGTGAATGAGTGATATGTCAGCTCAGCTGATTCTAACTGATCAAGCTACTTTGTTTAGGTAATTTTAAATCCAATCATTTTTTCAGTTTTAATTAACATGCACAGGACTATAGAAAGACAGACATTGTTTCTGAATTTTGCCTTTATTATAAACGATCACATAAAATTATTTAGCAGTTATGTCAGGATGGTGTGAAAATTAATTAGTTTTAGATAATAATAAAAATGGAGCAGAACTTGTAACTGGAAGTGAAATGGAAACAGTGATATGCATTGTTTTTAAGTGCAATGCTTAATTCACATGAGCTAGAATAAGGGAAGCATTTTAATAAACATTCTAAGATAGTAAATAGTGACATAAAACTTTCTACTCTAGTCAAAAATAGTCTTCAGTTTTTGTCAATTTATCTATTGCTTTTGTGCTTTTATAATTTTACTCATATCTTACTATCATAACATGATCATTTCCCTTCTTTCTCTTTACCTACACTTCTGAAAATTTTTCCACATTCATAAAATCTCCTAGAATCAGTAAATTCTGTAGTGGGGTTTCCTCTTTCTAAATGTACTGTGTTCAGGATTTTCCTATCTCATTCCAAATTATTTTATATAACTTACACAGAAAGTCAACTGCAGATAGAAATATTAGGTCTATGAATAAGAAATATAGATCCGTGAATGCAGGTTGAGCCTAGTGAGGGGCTTTTCTACTCATGCTTCCCTGAATTCAGCTTGCACATCCAGTCATAGGTGCCACCAAAGGAGGCCGTGGGATGGAGTGTGAGGAGACTACCTGCTCTGCCTGTCACTTGGGGGCTGGGAAGCAGAGAAGAGCTCTGGTCCTTGTTAGTGCACAACAAGCAGCAACACAGAAAGCAAGTCAAGAAACCAGGTCCGAGCCATGCACACCTGTGCTTTTTCCCCAATTTCATCATTTGTCCCGTTGTACATTTTGGTAATACATATTACAAATAACATGTATTGAGTGAGTATCTTCTGTGTGCCTGGCATTGTTTTAAGTGCAAGAGATACAACGGTGAGAAAGACTGCCTCTCAAAAAATGTACAGGTTAGTAGAGGTCAGAAACAATAAATAAACAAATATAGTTGCAATAAAAAAAAGATGATCAGAGCAGAGCCATCACAAAAGCAAATTATAGTGGTAAATGAGCATATATATAGTGTGTATATTTATATCGCCTATGTGTGTACATATATATATATATATATATATGAAGCATCCAGAGCAAGATAATGTTCTATCAGTGTATTAGATATTTTGAGGCATTTCTGAAATACGGAAAAAAATTGTAAGATTGAAGAAGAAACCAGAGCAAACTACAGTCAAATATACTTAAAATATAAATCCACTACTCAAGAAATTTTCCACTACAGAACCTCAGGGGAATGTCCAGCACAAAGGAAATTTCTGGAGAAGAGGGAAGCCATTGGGGCAATCATAAGAGTAATTAATTTAAAAACTAGATTCTGAATAGCTGAGTCCCTTGGGACATTCCTTTGTAAATAGTCTGAGAAGGGTACCAGAGGCACATTCTGCATTCTCTGAGGCTATAGCCCTAAGAATAACTTTCTAAGTAAAACAATCTGCTTAGGTAGAACTTCTGGCTACACTGGTGGTACTTATAAAAGATGCCAGCAGAGCTTGCCATGATTGGAAATCTTCACAGAGAAAAAAACTCTGGAGCAATAGACTCTAGCATTTGGTCCCAGAACAAACCTTCTTCAAGTCCAGCTTCTGAAATGGAAGTTCTAACCCAAGAGACAGCCAAAGTAGGTGCTTTGGCTTTGGAAGCAGAGGTGGGCAAAAGGTTGTATGTTTAACAGGTAGATTGAGTCCAAACACCAGAAAACAAGTTACCTGAACAACCTACTCATTCACATGCCTATAACATTATCTCCATGCAAACACTCTTACACACTCACACACATATGGGGTAGAATTTTAAAGATGGATCCTGCTTTTATGATCAAGAGAACATAGATTCTCATTTGAGTTGAGGAAATATTCAATCTTTTCTCAATTTTTGGTAAGCCAACAATTACCACAGATTTAAGAAAAATCATCATGAGGAAAGATATCCTCATTATAAAAATTATGTCAGTAACCATTTTGTTTTTTATCTGTAAAAACTCTTACTATATCAGTGAATTTAGGTATCTATTGGTCTTATAAATGCTAAATATTTTCCTCTTGCATCATTTATATTTTTACTTTGTTTATGATGTATAAAAAGTTCTATATTTTTAGATACACATGCATTTCTTTTTCATTTATAGTTTATTGATAAAGTATCATGCTAAGAAAATATTTGTCCATCAAATAATACAGAAATTTTCATATTTCTGTGTTGTGTGTTATTATCTCTTTCATTTAAATCCATAATCTGCCAGACATGGTGGCACATACATATAGTCCCAGGTATTCAGGAGGTTGAGGTGGGAGGATCACTTGAGCCCAAGAGTTTGAGGCCTGCCTGGGCAACATAGCAATACCTTGTCTCAAAAAAAATTAATAAAAATTAAATCTGCAATCCAAAAAAAGTTAATTTTTTGTAGAATTTTGTGAAGTAGGGATCTAGCTTCTTTAAAAGAATATCATACTGGCACAATGAAATTTATCAATTAATTTCTTTCTTCGTCACCAATTTCAAATGTCTCATTTAACATGTTTTAAATTCTGCTTCTTGATTTTCCACTTTGTTCTATTCATTTATTCTTCATCATCTTTTTTGGAACCATTCTGATGTAAGTGATTTTAATAGGCACTTCAAATGATATAATGATATATAATATCCCTTTGTTTTTAGACTTTTACATATTTTGCAGCTAATTTATATTGACAAATTATATTTTATTTATGTATATTAATCTCTTATTTGTCTACATTACTGAATTTTGTCATTTGTGCTACTATTTTGTCTTGCTGATTTATTTCTTGGATTTACTGTGTAGAGAAGCATATTATTTGCAAACAATGATACGTTATCTAATTTCATCTCTTATTGTGCTGCACCAGTAAGATCCTTCACAAAATGTTTGATAATATATACCTTTAAGATGTAGATTTTTCCCCAAATATTAATATGACGTCTAATATTTTTACAGTAAATATTTTATATTTATTTTATATCAAGGATGTTATCTATTATAATAAAAGAGTTGTGTGTTGTTTATTTATTTTTTTAGGTGTAAATTTTCTGTTCATCGGTAGTGGATGTTGAATTTTATCAAAAGAGATTTTGGATTCTATTGAAGTAGTCATATATTTTTCTCACAAACGAATTAATGTAATGAATTACATAAATGGATTTCCTAATGTAAAATCACCCTTGAATGCTAAACTAAACCCAATTTGGTCATGGAATATTAATCTTTAATAGCACACATGGATTCCATTTGCTAATATTTTATTTAAGACTTATGCATCTGTAAGTGAGGTTGATCTATAGAACTCTTTCCAAAGATGTATTCATTAGAACACTGGTTTTCTATAATAGCTATAAGATTTTTAAAAAGTGATCTTTTCATAAGCTTAGTGCAGAAAATCCTAAGATAATTATGAAGAAATAATTAGATGTTTGATTATGGCAAGGTAGTAAGATAAAATAGTCTGAAGACTCTTCATGTGCAAACACCTCTGACAACTCAACAAAATGTAGTATAATCTGAAAATAACTGCCTATATTTTTAAAAAGTGTAAAACAATGAGGGATTTGTGCTTTAAAATGTAATGATGTATTATAAAGTTAGAAAAATAACAATGCTATAATAAAGAGAAGAAAAGACAGGTATGCAAACAAAGTGCCTCAAATTAGACCCATATATAAGACTTTTGCATGTATGGTGTTAGATAAGTTATAAAAGGAGAACAGCAAAATTTGAGAAAAAAGCAGATCATTTAATAAATGGTGTGGGGAAACTGCTACAATATGATGACATGGAAAAATTATTGAGGTCAACTTTGAATGAATTGAAGAACTAACTATATGTGAAAGTTAAAATTGTAAAAATAATAGAAGAAATATCAAATATCTTTATAAGCTTGAATAGAAATGATAATGTAAGCAATACCCTCAAAACATGGCATGTCAAAAGTATAGCTCTCAGAATCACTAAAAGTAATGAAATAAAAATATATGAGATGAATATAAATAAAGAAGCTAATATAAGTATTTCAGCAGCAATAAAAGTTTACCTTAAGGCAAATAGGGTTCTTAGTAATAAGGAGGATGATTATACAATGGAGAAAGTTTACAAGTGACATGCAAGAGTTCTGAACTTGCTCGAGGTTATTTAACAACTTTAAGGGCAAAATCTAACACAATGCACATTGTACTGGAGTAACTAATGCAAGTGACAAAAATTAATAAAGTTATAGACAATATGAGCAGCACAATTAATAATATATACCTAATGAACATAAATTTTTTCACATAATGTATTAGTACACGTGAAACATTTACCAAAAGTGTAAGTGGGATTCGCTCTATTATAGAAAAAAAAAATTTGCAGTTTGTTTCAAAAAGCAAGACTTGGTTATATACTGCATGCAAGAAACATACCCAAAACAAAATTATTCAGGAAACCTTGAAATAAAGGTATAGCAAAAGTAAATCTGGCAAATGCAAATAATGACAAAGGAGGGCAAGTGATCCTGACATCAAAGTAAATTATAATGTTATAAATATCTATGCCCCAAATAACACAGCAAGAACCTGTATAACCAGAAGCACACTAACAATTAGGGAACTTTAATATACCACTCTCAGAAAATGACAGATCAAATAGACAAAAACTATATTTATGGGTATAGAAGACCTACACAATGCAATCAACAAAATAAATCTTTTGGATAAATATAGAAAGTTATACCTGATACTAGACAATGCAACTTTTTCTCCCACCACATAGACCATTCACAACACTGATTATATTAAGTGTAGAAGTATTACAAACAGAACTTCCAATCACAATGCATTCTAAATAGAAATTATAAACAAAATTTAAAAAGGCTTTCTACTCGGACATTATAACTCTATTAAACAATTCTTGGGTGATGGGGAAATACAAATTGAAATGACATAATCCCTAAAAAGTAATGAATGAAACACTACATATCAGAAACCACAGGCTATATTAAATCAGTGAGGAGATGCATTCATAGCCATAAACATTTATATCAATAAAATTGAATGAATGAAAACATATAAATTAATTTCCTAATTCAAATGCTTGGGCAGAGGGCAAGAAATACAAAGTAATACAATAGAAAGCCCAATGAAATACAGTTTAAAGTAGAAAACCATGATGTAGATATTAGAAAGAGTATAACTAGTTATTAAACTAAAATTCATTCCTTTGACAAATTAACCAAATATATATTAGTCGGCCTTTTCCAGAGAAACAGAACCAACAGAACCAACAGGATATATATTTAGAGAGAGAGAGAGAGAGAGAGATTCATTTTAAGGAATTAGTCCATGCAATTGTGGGGACTGGCAAGTCTGACATCTGCAGGGCAAACGGGCAGGCTGGAAATTCAGGCAAGAGTGATGTTGCAGTCGTGTCCAAAGGCTGGAAACTCAGGTAAAATTCTTGTGCTGTGGTCCGAAGTCGGAAATCCTTCTTCTTCAGGGTACCTCAGTCTTTGCTTTTAAGGCCTTTAAATAATTGCCTGGGTCAATCACAATATAGAGGGTAATTTGCTTTACTCACTCTACTGATTTAAATACTAATCACATCCAAAAAATGCCTTCACAGCAGCATCTAGATTGGGGGTTGACCAAAAAACTGAGACCATGCCTAGGATTTTATTGGAACAATTCTATAAAGCACACTATTGGGACAAATACTGGGACAGTTGTTGACAATATGCTATAAAGCACAATACTGTAGTTAGAAAATTATACTATTTCAATATTAATTTCAGATTTCAATTGTTTTCTTATGGTTAAATAAGATAATGCCATTTTCCGTAGAAAATAAGGGACAAAGGACAATTTCCTCTCAAATGAACAGATAGAGAAATTGATATAGCAAATTGCCAAATATTAACAGCTGGGGAATCTGGGTGACATATATACTTTTCTGCAACTCCTCTATAAGTTTGAAATTATTTTAATAAAAAGCTACAAATAAAATTTTTAAATTTTTATAGACTGTATCTCTAAATATGACAAGCATTGCTATAAACCTTTTAGTAAAAAATATTTAACTCTAAAATATCAGAATAGAGGCCGGGCGTGGTGGCCCATGCCTGTAATCCTAGCACTCTGGGAGGCTGAGGTGGGAGGATCTCTTGAGGTCAGCAGTTCGAGACCAGCCTGAGCAAGACAGAGACACTGTCTCTACTAAAAATAGAAAAAATTAGCCAGGCGTTATGGCTCCCACCTACAGTCCCAGCTACTTGGGAGGCTGAGGCAGGAGGATTGCTTAAGCCCAGGATTTGAGGTTGCTGTGAGCTAGGCTGATGCCACGGCCCTCTAGCCTGGGCAACAGATTGAGACTCTGTGTCAAAAAAAAAATAAGAAAATAAAATATCAGAATAGAATAAGATTTATTAAATTAGAAGAACACAAAATAGAATGTAAATATTGAGTAATTTATTTACAATAAAATTTTGTTTTTCTGAAATGACAAAGAAAAGCAAATGAAAAGCCATACATTTAAAAGATTTAATATATATATTTTTTTATTCCAGGGTATTGTGAGGGTACAAACACTACAGATATACCTTATGCCTTTGCCTCACCCAAGTGCGGGTTTAAGGCGTGCCCTTCCCACCCGCCCTTAGTGCTCCCCAAGTCATTTAGTTGTTGATTTGCCCCCCATCCCCCTAATCCCTAGAGAGTATTTCTGCCGTGTGATCAACCTAGTGTTGATCAGTTAGAACCAGTTTGATGGTGAGTACAAGTGGAGCCCGTTCTTCTGCTCTTATGGTGCTTCACTTTGGATAATGGGCTTAATTTTAATCCAGGAAAGTGTAAGAGGTGCTAGATCACTGTCATTTCTTATGATTGAGTAATATTCTATTGTAAATATATACCAAATTTTATTAATCCACTCATGCATTGATGGGCACTTGGGTTTTTTCCACATCCTTGCGATAGTGAATTGTGCTGCCATAAACATTCGGGTGCAGATGTATTTGTCACAGAATGTTTTGTGCTCTTTTGGGTAGATGCCTAATAGTGCTATTGCTGGATCAAATGGTATTTCTATTTTTAGCTCTCTGAGGTACCTCCAGATTCTTTTCCACAGAGGTTGCACTAATTTGCAGTCCCACCAGCAGTGTAAGAGTGTTCCTAACTCTCCACATCCTCACCAGCATTTGTTGTTTTGGGATTTTTTGATAGAGGCCAATCTCATCGGGGTTAGACGATATCTCATTGTGGTTTTGATTTGCATTTCTCTAATGATTAGAGATGTAGAGCATTTTTTTATGTGTTTGCCGGCCATTCTTCTGTCTACTTTTGAAAAGTTTCTGTTCATTTTCTTTGCCCATTTGTTGATGGGGTTGTTTGATTTTTTCTTGTTGATTTTTTTGAGTTCTAGATAGATTCTGGTTATCAGCCCTTTGTCAGATGTGTAGAGTGCAAATATTTTTTCCCATTCTGTGGGTTGTCTATTCACTCTAGTGATAGTTTCCTTGGCAGTGCAGAAGCTTTTTAATTTGATTAGATCCCACTTATTTATTTTTGTTGTTGTGGCGATTGCTTTGGGGTTCTTCTTCAAGAATTCCTTGCCTAGGCTGATATCTGAAAGAGTCTTCCCAACATCTTCATTTAGAATTCTTAAGGTTTCATGCCTTAGGTTTAAGTCTGTTATCCATCTTGAATTGATTTTTGTGAGAGGTGAGAGGTGGGGGTCCAGTTTCAATCTTCTGCATGTGGCTATCCAGTTTTCCCAGCACAATTTATTGAAAAGAGATTCTTTTCCCCAGTGTATGCTTTTGT